>SJXQ01005408.1:754314-827136 GCA_006408695.1 Aepyceros melampus | reverse complement strand
TTCCTTGGGGGGTGGGGTGGGGTGGCGTGCCCCCCTGGGCTGGGGTGTGAGGGTGTGGTGCCCGAGGCAGCAGTGGCACAGGGGCGGTGGGGCCCCTGATCCGAGACTGCTTCGTGGATCCTCGGGGTGCAGGCAGATGTTAGCAGATGCCCACCGCAGGGGGCTGGTGACCGCCCCCGACCCCTTTAGGTTGGCACCAGCCAGGGAGACGGCCCTGTCCTCTGCTGACCCCCTCCTCACCGTGGATGTGCCAAGTCAGCTTTGGTCTGGATGGTCTGACCTTCGGAGGGAGTTCCTGGGTTTTTCTTCGCATTCTTGGGTGTCCTTTGTGGGAAAGCTATCACACGTCATGGATGACACATGAATGGGCCCCTTAATCAGCTTAAAAATGTGGAAAAAGTTTTCCCCTTTCTCTAACTCTGGTGTTTCCTGGAACTGTTGAAATCATAGAATTGGAAAGTCTTAGAAGTTATTTACTGCTCTGTCAGTTATAAATATGGCATAGTTTGTGGCCACCTCTTACTGAGCTCTTACTGTGTGCCGTGTGCTGTGCTGATGCTGACAAAGAGAGCGATACAGAGGACAGTGCAGAAGAATAAGGAAATCCCTGCCACCCTAAATGATGCTTATCGTAGAGTTTAAATGAACAACAAGGTGAATTCCATCCAGGTGATGCTTTAAAAGCAGTTACATTGTTGGAATTCTGGATATAACTTTGGCAACTTGCTTTTTGGTCTTGAAATCTGTGTTGACTGTAAATATTAAAAAATTGCCTTTTCTTTCATTGATGCCATAGAAAAATTGATTCATGTATATTGTCGATCATCTGATGACCCACTTTAAACAAAGACACAAAACTTTGTCCTGCGAATTGCGTAAACGACACTGGAGAGAAGCAGGTGCCCCCATGCCTGTCCTCGGGCTCCAACAATGATCACTTTCTGCCCATCTTGTCCGCTTTCCCCACAAAATATAGTACATCTCCAGCATCTTCTTGCTTCTCTCTAATGTGATCCTACAACACTGAGCGCAGTTAGTTCACTCCATTTCCTGGATTTGCCCGTGTAGTTACAATTCTGCACGATGCTAAGCTGCTAAGTCACTTCAGTCGTGTCCGACTCTGTGCGACTCCATAGACGGTAGCCCACCAGGCTCCCCCGTCCCTGGGATTCTCCAGGCAAGAACACTGGAGTGGGTTGCCATTTCCTTCTCCAATGCATGAAAGTGAGAAGTAAAAGTGAAGTCGCTCAGTCGTGTCCGACTCTTAGCGACCCCATGGACTGCAGCCTAGCAGGCTCCTCCGCTCATGGGATTTTCCAAGCAAGAGTACTGGAGTGGGGTGCCAGTGCCTTCTCCGTTCTGGACGATAGGAAATGCCATTTTCTTGTTCTTGGTTCATTTAATGAGCAGGTAAGGGAGATGATGCATTCATCAAGTGATAACGGAGGAAGCTTTCACAGTGGTCCAAATAGCAGTGGCAACAGAGGGATTCCTCTCCAGGCCTACTCAGGTCCTCCAGTGACTGGAGAAGAGCCACACGGCCCCCAGGGGCCCTGCAGAGGTGGGAGCACTCCGGCTTTAGCCAAACAGAGAGATCAGCGATCATCATCAGGAGGTTCGGGGTGTGAGAATTTGGTGGGACCTACCTATGGGCTCACTTCTTAATTTCTAAGTCTGATCATTTGTTGTTAGTTTCAGGGTGATATAAACAGTCCTGGACGGTGGAGGGGGGTTCCTTGTGGGACTCCTGAGGCAGACCACCACCATCCACCCCTCCCCACATTTTCTGTGATATGAAGGAGCCTCTGGCTACCCCTTGGCCACACAGTCTCAGGACCACACATTCCCAGATGTGGAGAGAGTGCTATCCAGGAAAGCGTGTGGGCAGTCAGACGGCTGGCCTGGTTACTTATATTTATGAATTTTCTGACCTTTGTGATAGTAATCTGTGCTTCTTAGATCATCGTATTGAATAAGATTATTTACACATGTGCCCGGCATGGTGTCTGCCCATGGTAGCTGCCTCAGCTGTGGTATGGTAATGCTGTTTTTCATATTCGCCTTTCAGCTTTCCTTCCGTTGCTATCCTTTTTTTAAAAAAAATTTAATTGGAGGCTAATTACTTTACAATATTGCGGTGGTTTTTGTCATACATTGACATGAATCAGCCATGGGTATACATGTGTCCCCCATCCTGAACCCCCTCCCATCTCCCTCCCCATCCTATCCCTCAGGCTCATCCCAGTGCACCAGCCCCGAGCACCCCGTCTCGTGCATCGAACCTGGACTGGCGATCTGTTTCACATGTGATAATACACATGTTTCAGTGCTCTTCTCTCAAATCATTTCCTTCTTGCTACGTGTTCTAGAGCCAGATATTCTTGTCTGTTTTTTTCTGTGTGGCTTCCTGATTGTATTTCCACTAGAATGGCCTTGAAGTTAAACATCAGTGTGATCTGAGCGGGGGTGACTAGTTTTGAGTATTGTTATTTGGGACACCTGCCCTTCCCCTCTCCCTTTCTAGAGAAACAAAAAAATTAGAGTAATAGACTGACTTTCACATGATTAATTTGCAAGGAAGCTTTTCCATGAAATGAGTAGGAGAGAAGTAAGAGTGGAGTTTCTTGCTGGTGAACCTGGGACTCCTGCACAGAGACGAAGTCACATTAATCTTGGTATATCTCTAGTTGTTTATTTCTCTTAACACATGAATTATACTAACTAGAATGTTTTGTCTTCTTTAGAATGATTTATAGTAGCTAAGGTTTCCCAGGTGGCTCAATGGTAAAGAGTCCACTTGCCAAATGCAGGAGATGCAGTAGACATGGGTTCAATCCCTGGGTCGGGAAGATCCCCTGGAGAAGGAAATGGCACCCCGCTCCAATATTCTTGCCTGGGAAATTCCGTGGGCAGAGGAGCCTGGTGGACTACAGTCCATGGGGTCACAAAGAGTCAAGTACAACTGAGCACGCATGCATGCACGCACACATATGCATAGCAACTAAGTGGATAAATCACTCTCTGGTCTTCAGTGAAATCATGTGGAACTCTGAGTTGATTCATTCAGAATGTTCATATAAGAAGATACCTTCTTCATCTAGGAAATGAAAAAAGACTTCCTCTTTTCTAGAGACCTGCACTGAAAAAGGACTTTAGTTTTATCTATATATATATATTTTTAATCCCACAACTAAAATGAAGCTTTTAGGTAAAACTGCTATAAAATACCTGGTTAATAAGTCTCAGTTTCTGCTATAAAATACCTGGTTAATAAGTCTCAGTTTCCAACGAGCAGTGTTTTGGAGGTAGAGGCATGGCCCGGAGCCCTTGTGTAGCAGCCGTACTTGTTCACTGGATGCTCAGAAGTTAGAACGGGCTTTAGGGGTGTTTGCACACCATTGCTTTCTTCACAGTGTCTCACTTTGAACTTGTGAAGATGGACAGGTAGGGAGCTTGGGCACTCCCAGCCTGGCTGGTCTGCTGCTCGGGTTCCTTGGAAGTCCCCGGTGGGAACTTGTGAGTTGGATCGCGGAGGCAGGTGACTAGTTAAGCCTTCTGTAAACCATATAAGTTCAGGGCACCTTTCGCTTGTGTCTCTCTCCAGCTTGTTCCTTTTGTTAAGCCTGGAGTTACTCAGGATTCCTTCTAAGCCCCTGTCAAGTGGAGAGGCTTTGTAGTTTTATGTACACAGTGCATAGTGCTCTGTGAGCAGAAAGACAGGCTGCCAGAGGATTGACCTGGATGAGGGGAAGACCGATAAAGCCCAGGCCCTAAGCAGCATCTGATAACAACCATTGAAGCCAGTGCTGCGGTTTGACCATCTCTGGGGTGCGTCTCTGGGGTACAGCGGCAGGACCTGAGGGTCTGGAGCCCCGGTCCTCACTGGGCAGCAGACGTGGGCATCCTCCCGCTCAGGCTGGTCTAGGCCCGAGGACCTCTGGAGCCCAGAAGCTCCTACTGAATGGACTCCTGCAGGATAGCAGACCCCATTAGTGACCGAGGGAGGCCAGGCCGCTTCATTTCAGTGACTTGGGAGATTTTGGGAGACATTTCTGGGAGTGCCAGCTGCCCCAAAGGATTTATGAAGGGGCTGAGACACTCCCTGGATCCTGGCCCGGGACCTGCTTGAGACAGGGAAAGCGATTGCATGAGGAGCCGAGGCTGACCTCTCTTTGAGTTCATAGTCACACAGAAGCGAGTCAGAGCACCCCTCGCTGGGGTGATAGCCGGGGGCCGCTGGGTCAGTCTGTCTGTGTTCCTAGGACCATGAGCCTTCACCTGCCCAGGTTCTGTCCCCACAGACTTTCTGGGAGTGTCTCGGTGACGGGCCCCTTGCACTGCTTGCAGGAACCTGGAGTGTCAGTTTTTCTAACAGTGAGAGTCCAGATGAGGAAGAGAATGGTGTGTGTGGGAATGGGGAGGGCAGGGAGGCGGAAGAGCTCATGGAAGTGAGGGTGAGATTGACTTAAATTTAGTTGAGATCATGCCTTTTTTTTTTTTTTTTTTTTTTTTGGTTGTCTACAGTGGGCTTTCTTTATTTAAAAATTTTTTTAATTAAAATTTTTTCAGTATAGTTGACTTACAATATTTGTGTTAGTTTTAGTTGTACAGCAGGCTTATTCAGCTATATATATATATTTGTTTTTCAGGTTAGTTTCCATTGTAGGTTATTACAAGACACTGCGTGCAGTTCCTGTGTTATCCAGTCAGCCTGTGTAGTTGATCTGTTTTGTGTATAGCAGTCTGTATCTGTTGGTCCCAGTCTCCTAACTGATCCCTCCCATCTCCCTTTTTCCTTTGGTAACCGTGAGTTTGTTTTCTCTGTCTGTGATTCTGTTTCTGTTTTGTATATAGATTCATTTATTATTTTTTAGATTCCACATGTAATTGGTACCGTGTGAGACTTGTGTTTATCTGACTTACTTCACTTTTAGGTTCATCGGTGTCATTGCAAATGGCAATATTTCTTTGTTTTTTATGGTCGAGTAATATTCCATTGTGTGTATAAATATATATATCACCCCTTTATAAGCCAGTTCTCCGTTGATTGTCACCTGGGTTGTTTGCATGTCTTGGCTATTGTTCATTGTGCTGTTATGAACATTGGGGTCACCCCTAATTTTTGAATTTTTCTCTGTATGTTTGTCCTGGAATGGGATTGCTGGATCGTATGGTAACTCTCTTTTTAGTTTCTGAGGCACCTCTGTACTCTTTTCCACAGTGGCTGCACCAACATTCCACCAGCAGTGTGGGAGGGCTCCCTTTGCTCCACAGCCTCTCCAGCATTTGTAGACTTTCTGATGATGGCCATTCTGACTGGTACGAGGTGCTGCTGCCTTGTTGTAGTTTTGATTGGGTTTCTCTAATAATTAGCAGCTTTGAGCACTTTTTCATCTGCCTGTTGGCCGCCATCTGTATGTCATCTTTGGAGAGATGTCTGCCTAGGTCTTCTGTGCCCCCCCTTTTTCTGCCCTTTTTTTATTAGCTTGTTTGTTTCTTTGATACTGAGTTGTGTGCGCTGTTTGTATATTTTGGATATGAACCTCTGTCAGTCACATCATTTGTAAATGTCGTCTCCCATTCTGTAGGTTGTCTTTTTGGTTTGTTGATGGTTTTCTTCGCTATGCAAAAACTTTTAGGTTGGTTTAGGTCTCATTTGTTTAGTTTTGCTTTTGTTTATTTTTCCTTGGGAGATGGATCTAAGAAACTACTGCTGCAGTTTATGTCAGAGAACGTTTTGCCTGTTTTCTCTTCCAGGAGTTTTATGATGTCATGTCTTAAAATTCGTTAAACTATTTTGAGTTTAATTTTTGTATATGGTGTGAGGGGGAGACTGGAGTTTTAACCCATGTATATGGACACTGACTTTTGCTTTTTCTATTTTTTTTTAACTTATAATTTTATTTATTTCTGGCTGTGCTGGGTCTTCATTGTTTTGAGGGCTTTTCTCCACTTGTGGCAAGCCGGGGCTACTCTCTGTTGGGTGCGCGGGCGTCTCATCGTGGTGGCGTCTCTCTTCACGGTGGCGTCTCATCGCGGTGGCGTCTCTTATTGTGCAGCACGGGCTCTGGGACACAGGCTCAGTAGTTGTGGCACATGGCTTAGTTGCTCTGCGGCATGTGGGATCTTCCCGACCAGGGATTGAACCTGTGTCTCCTGCCTTGGCAGGCGGATTCTTGACCATTGAACCACCAGGAAAGCCCTGTTTTTTTTGTTGATTGCAGATATGCTTTATATACATTTCCTGTGTCCTCAGAGATTGAGATTTAATAGAGTTCATAATTTTTATGTCTTCATCGAGGACATTCTTGAGAAATCAGCCCTTTTGTTTAACAGCTTGAACTTGGAGAGAAGAATGCAGTGACTCCTAGCGCTGCCTTGACTTGTTGCTAAGAGGCAACCGTGTTCTCTGTGGCTTGTGCACTCTCAGTGCAACTGGCTGACAAAGACAAATAAGACACAGTAATCCCATGAAAATAAGTGTACCCCAGACCCTGCCAGACGGCGGGTGTGGGGGGCAGTTCCCCGGGGCTGGTGAACCACACCTGAGAAGCTGTGAGGGAACTTGGGGTCCCAGGCAGGTTAAAGGGAATAAACTGGGACGTTCAAAAGCTCGCGCACACTGATGGGAGTGGTCCCAGCTCCCCGCAATCCTGGAGCCCGGTGACTGCTGCACCTGCCTCTGCGTGCGCTGTTGGGGTTCCCTCCTTGTTTAGTGGCCCTTTACCCTTACTCAGCAGCGTGTGTGAACAGTTAACGCACACAAGGCCAGAGAGATGGGCAGGGTGGTCACTGTTTTTCTCCTAAAGAGAAGACAGGGTGCAAAAGCCGTGGACACAGCATAAAGACTTGAACATTTTTGAGGCTGAACCCTGTGTGGGTACAGTTAGTCTGTTCTGTTAAGGCACCAGGGAGGGTGAGAACCATGGCTAAGAGCCACGCTCTCTCAGTAAGGATTCTGCATCCAGCAGCTCCTGGGTACCAGTGCGGGCCAGCCAAGCGGTGGGCGGAGGGAGCCGCCCTGCCTGCAGCAGGATGACGGAGGCAGAGCCCTCCTCGCCGGGCCAGCCTCCGACCAGACACGGGGACGAGCCCTGGCACGGTGTCAACCTGCCTTTTCTCTCTCTCCAGTGAAGAAGTCTGCAAGCGAGGGTCACGGTGATTGTGGACATGCGCGGGTCCAAGTGGGACTCCATCAAGCCGCTGCTGAAGATCTTACAAGAGTCCTTCCCCTGCTGCATCCACGTCGCGCTGATAATCAAGCCAGACAACTTTTGGCAGAAACAGAGGACTAATTTTGGCAGTTCTAAATTTGAATTTGAGGTAACTTCCCTGTGTAGCCAGACCAACTCAACCAGTAGGTGTGGTTTATTAAAAGCTTTTCTGTCGTCATTGCAGGCTGCTTATAGATGTTTCAAAACCATGTATCCAGCAGAAGCTGCATATCTTAGTTACATGATGTGTGAAGTTAGTCATTATGTTAAATAAGACAGGTTGGTTTGTCACCTTATCTCCGTGGGGGGTTAGGATCCAGGCCTCTTGTCTCTGGGCGGTGGGGTTGCTGGGGTGTAACCTGTGTGTCTTAGAAGCCTGTTTCCTTTTATTTCATGGGATAAAATAGCTTTACTGTTGAGTGCAAGTGGCTTTAGGTGGCTTCTGAGGCCTCACTGTTAACCTCAGCCGTGGAAATGAGGGAACGATAGGGAGAAATGCCCAGCCTCAGAGTTCCTGAGGAGATGTGTGGGAGAGACTGACTTTTTATCGCGTCCTTAATTAATGCTGGAGCGAACCATCTGTTCTGTATTTCATACATCAGGTCTCTCATTTACAAAAAGGGAGCGATTCCTTTAAACCCCGGGCGGAGCCCTGGTCCAGTTAGCACACAAGGTCACTGTCTTTCAGACAGTGTGTAAAACAGCCCTCAACCTGCTGCCTGACTCTCCTTCCCCTGGAACCCCCTCTCCTTTGGCTCCCAGGCTTCTGACAAGGCTCTGATGCAATTGGTTTCATGAGAGTATAATGGGGAGAAGGTACTCTGGCCAGCTGGAAACTTGATTTGTGCCATATTGTGTAATAAAATTTAAATATTTCCTAATTATAAATGCTAATTTTTAGTTGACTAGATGGTTCATCTAGCTGCTTTGCCCAAACATTAGTTTGCAGCGAATGTATTCATTATTTTAAGGTTAACAACAATACTAGTGTTAAACATATCACACAATACTAATTCTTAAGCTTGATGTTACATGTCACACCTTTCAGAGTCTTTTCATGCATACATGAATTGCATTTTAAACTTTACTTCCTTGGTACTGATTTTCAACCTGAAATCTGCATGTAGTTTTTGAATTTGAAACCACACTCAAGAGGTTTAGTGAAAGGTTGAAACCAGTAAGCATTTATCTTACACACAAGACGAAGTGAGTTTGGAGGACAGTTTGTCAGATATCTGTTCTTTCCTTGACTCAGAATGGAAAATGTGTTGTATTTGATGATACACGTTTTAGGCAGACATGGCCGTTTGTTGGTGTGAGGTCTGTAGGTGTTTTCTCTTCTCGCCATGCTGTCTCCCTCTGGGCCTTTAAAGTTTCCTCCTTGGTTTTTCTGTTGACCTTCTCTCTGCGTTATCACCTGCTTCTCTCCATGACGTGATTGCTCCATGGACGTTTTTAAACTCTGGGCAGATGAGACAGCAGTGAACCTGCGGCCACATTTCAGGCTGAAGCGTTGGGCCAGGAGCCGCCCCTCTTTCTAGCGCTGCCCCTTTTTGCTGTTTCTTATGCCAAACAGCTCAGAGACGCAGCTGTAGGTTTCTCTAAGACTAGAGGTAACAGAGGTGGGGTTACATAAGCCTTTCTCTGTTTTATCTCTTGGTTCTGGGCCACATTTTTTTTTCTCTTTTCCTTTGTCTTCACTAACTCCCCCTCCTTATGTTTTCCTTGAGGCATCATAAGTAACATAACTCCGCACACGTTCTGTTAGGGTGAGATGAAGGTTTATCGCCTAGGTTGTAACTGAGTGGAGCCTTGTGAGCCTTAGATTGTTATGTAGGTGATTGATGTGCAGCCCGGGTGCTGCTCAGGGACTTCCCTGGCGGTGCCGTGGTTGAGACTTCTCCTTCCAACTCGGGGGTGCAGGTTCGATCCCTGGTTGAGGAGCTAAGATCCCGCGTGCCTCAAAACCAGAAAACCAAAACATAAACAGGAGCAATATTGTAGCAAATTCAGTGAAGACTTTAAAGATGTTTCACATCAAAAAATAAAAATAAAAACAAAAAACCGAAACAGAAATCTGTGCTGCTCAGAGTCACTGTGGATCTCTGCAAGTGAATGAAACATTTGTTCTCTCTCCAGCTTTGTGAGAAGGGCGTCTGCCAGCTTTCTTGCTAACCCTTGAGCATTTTCTAAATTTTTAAAAAGTCACTCATGTTCCAGTGTGCCTAACGTAGTGAGTTAATTTCCACATTCTTGGAAAGAGATCGACTTTCTTTAGCTGTCAGGAAATTCATGATTCTGATATTTTAGGTTTCCCAACTAACAGCCATGTGTTATTCTAATGAGTGTGTCTTTCACCGAGTGGACTAATGCTGCTTTTCATTTACGTTTTGTTTTAATGGGGCCAGCACAAGGTATGTTATGTTTTCTATAAGTGGATTACTTGCTTCAAGTTTGAAAATCTGTGGTTAAGTGTTACAAATTGCATTATGATAAGACCATGTAAGACGGGTTCATCTTCTCACACGTGGTTTTCTTTCCCCTTAAGACAAATATGGTCTCTTTAGAAGGCCTTACCAAAGTAGTTGATCCTTCTCAGCTAACGCCCGAGTTTGACGGCTGCCTGGAGTACAACCATGAAGAATGGATTGAGATCCGACTTGCTTTTGAAGACTACATTAGCAACGCGACCCACATGCTCTCTCGGCTGGAGGAGCTCCAGGACATCCTGGCCAAGAAGGAGTTGCCCCAGGATTTGGAGGGGGCGCGGAACATGATCGAGGAGCATTCCCAGCTGAAGAAGAAGGTGATTAAGGCCCCCATAGAGGACCTGGACCTAGAGGGACAGAAGCTGCTGCAGAGGATTCAGAGCAGCGAGAGCTTTCCCAAAAAGAACTCGGGCTCAGGCAACGCAGACCTGCAGAGCCTCTTACCCAAGGTGTCCGCCATGCTGGACCGGCTGCACTCGACGCGGCAGCATCTGCATCAGATGTGGCACGTGCGCAACTGAAGCTGGACCAGTGCTTCCAGCTGAGGCTGTTCGAGCAGGATGCTGAGAAGGTAGCGGAAGGGGCGGGGGTGCTCCTGTGCTTCCTGGAGGGAGGCTGCCTGGGTCGCTGTGTCTGAGCACCCGAGGCTGGTTTGGTCGAGGGCTGGGGAGAGGCGAGCCACTCACATGGCCTCGGTCAGGGAGCAGCAGTGTCAGTTCGGAGATCTCCCCTCCGTCTGCCTCCCAGCGTTTCTCATTGCACATGAGGGGCTCTTCTAGAAACTTAAAGTGGTTAATTACTGATGGTTTGGTTTAGAATATCTGTAAGATAGATGCGAATATTTTCAATTAAAAGAGTGAAAACTTTATAGACTATATTATGGAAAGCAGTAATTATGCATATATTTTTGTAATACTTGCTCTTCCATCCAGAAAAGCCAGTGAGAAAACACCCTTCAGATCCGTTATTTGTTTTCACAATAAAAGGTGAATAATGAATTAAGAATAATAACTTCTGGGAAATAACAGGCAATAATTATTTATGGTTTCCCGTCAAGCCAGCAGGTCAGAGTGAGCTCTTGAATGTCTTTAACAATGTGAAAACAGGCCACTTACTTAGAGGAAAGGGTTGCAAGCTGTGAATGTGGGTGAATTGATGTGTGTTAATCTGAGCTCACTGAACCCTTTTCAAGGACAGGAAAATATTTTATAAAGTTAAGAAAGCCTACTGAAGTCTTTGATATAAAGGGATCTTTTGAAAGGTGACAGCCCAGCACTATCATCCCATACTATTATTTGGTAAGCTTCTAAGCTCTATTTGTTTAAGGTGACCCTTGAATAGCACGGAGGTTGGGGTATTGACACTCACGCAGTTGAAAATCCACAAACCATGCTCTCTGCCTCTAAAACAAAGGAGTTGCTAAATGACTCACCCAGGGACGAGAGGCTGAAACAGTTTGGTAGAATCAAGGCTCCAGCCCCAGTTCTTTTGATTCCATATATTATGATCTCTAGTTGAACACAACTTTTTACCACACTTAAGATGTGTAAAATGAAAATATAGGTTCTTCATTTATTGAAAAATATAGACACTCCATTTACTTCATTTATCTGCATGTAATTAGACCCGTGCAGTTCAAACCCGGGTTGTTCAAGGTTTAGCTGTAGTGCCTTGTCAGAGATGCTAGAAAACCTTCCTTTCAGTTACTCAACAAGCAGGTGACTGCCCCTAGGTTCCGGTTCACATCACGGAAGCAGTGTTAATTGACAATCATTTGTTTTCCCTTAAATGTTTTCCTGGGAACAATATGATTAACATCATTTTCCAGGTAGCATCTCTGTCGAGTCTTTAGAGGGGTGTCGTTGTTAAAGTTTTCCCCATTTCTTTTTATTTTCACGGTAAATTTTATAGTTTGCACAGGGATTTTTTTTTTTTTTAATTCTTCTTGCATTAAAGAGCATAATCTCTTAGTCATTGAAATTGCCATCAGTAATCTGTGGGCAGAGCAACACCCATCCAGAGCCCTGTAAGTTTGTAATTTCACCTAACGGGTCTTTAATTGAAGAGCAGTGTGGCTAATTATGTGGTTCAGTATAGCAGAGAGTTAGAAGACGGGAGCTTTAATCAGCCTGGGGGATCTGAATGACCTCCTTACGTATTTACTTCTTAATTCCTCATCAGTCTAAGGAGCACCCTGGGTAAGATTGTCTTGGCACCTCCTGCAAGTTCGGAACTGGGACTTGGTAGCTGTCTAGTGTCTTCTGGGCCCCAGCACCGCAGGGGTCGTCGGCAGAAGGACACCACCCTTCCTTGGTTTGGTCTGGTTCCTGGGCCTGTGTCAGGCCTCTCTTTCTCGGGAGTGATCCCAGGTTGTCTTTTTTCATCTTGGTAGATGTTTGACTGGATCACACACAACAAGGGCCTGTTTCTGAACAGCTACACCGAGATTGGGACCAGCCACCCTCACGCCATGGAGCTCCAGACCCAGCACAACCACTTTGCCATGAACTGCATGGTAAGACACCGGGGCACAGGAGTGTCCTGCTGCTGAGCGAACTTTACAGACGGGGGAGGATATTTACATGGCTCCTTCCCAGCACGCTGCCTGGAGCTCGTGTCGGGCCTTCTGACAATCCGATGTAGCAGCTAACCTCCAGTGTGGGAAATTCTCTGTGGTAGCAGTGTGTAGGTAGCTTGTTTTTAAGTTTATAAGCAAACAGAAGTGAAAACAAGCACACTAACCAACCAGTGAAACTTGAACCAGTCCACTTGGCCAGGCCCACAGGCATGGTTTTGATGCTGGCTTCTGAACTGTCCCTCTCAGAAGCCCGCGGGGCCCTTTTCAGAGGCTGAGTCGCATGAACCAGCCCGCTATCAATTTGCTGGCAGCCCTTCACGATGAAAATGTAAGCCAGCCTGCCGCCCTTCTCAGAGGCATCTTCCAGTTCTCCTAAAAAGCGAGCCTTCTTCCCAAGTTGAGTGGAGGGCCAGGAATCTGACATCAGTCTTTCCCGCAGTCCTGTGGCTCTCTGGATGCCCTTGGCCTGTTGTGGATACGATTGGGATTGCTACAAGATTGCAGTGCAATATCCCCCGAAAGAACCCAACAGTGAATTTTAAATAACAGTCTTAGTATAGTTTTGGAGCTAATGTAACAAAAATAAAGCTATACGTTGTTCTGTGGGACATAGGGTTCCTTCTGTAGAGAGTTACTCTAGAAATTTTCACTTTAGAGACAGTTTTGGTGTGGACTCTGAGCCAGACCTATGGAAGTTAGCTAGCCCTCTTTGCCTGGTAATGTGTGTCTAAAGAGCATTGAAACGATACAAAGAGGGAGTCGTTACTTAAATTAGTTCAGTAAGAGGCCATTTCATTAGAGTTCAGTCCACAAAGTGCTTCACTTTGGATAGTTTCAAAAAAAAGATTCAGCAATTAAAATTTTTGTAATAAGCACTATCCCAAAAGTCTGATACTGTTCTTGAGTTTGAGGTAAGAGAATTTTGGGGTTAGAAATTGAGCCTGGGTGTAGATGAGGAGAATGAAAGTGTGGGCCTTTATGGGAAGCATCTTAGAAGACTTTTTTTTTCCTAACAATTTCCTATCAAGTTTTCAAAGTATTCAGAAGCTTCCAACTAATGGTGAAAGACACATTCAGCCCACCACTATCACATACTTTAAAAACTAGAAGTACTAAAATATATTTTATAAAAACTAGAAAGGAGCAGAAAGGGTCCTCTCCCTCCCTCAGTGTTGCTAGTGATTAGGAATCAGCAGAAGATGAAGAAGCTGGGCATGTGGGTTATGAATGTAGAGGTTTTTGATTTTGACTTCTGTTTACTGTGTGACCATGGGCAGCCTGATTAATCTCTTTGAGCCTCAGTTTCCTAATCTCTAAAGTGGGGATAATTTGTACCTAACATGGTGTTGCCGTTATTTTACTTACGATGTTTGTGTAAGACACTAAGCGGAATTTATCAAGTAAGAACTTCATAAATGGTAGTTGCTACCACTGGTGTTATCACCTCATTAAAAATACTGTCAGTGATTTTAGTATATTATGGTAAGTAAAAAACTCTTAAAAGTGTGGATAATGCCTCTTCTTTGGGTTTAAGTATGTTTTCTGTTTTTCTGTGATGCGCTTCCGTCACTCCTGTAAGTAGAACTTTTAATTTAAAAAGGCTGTAGTCACTTGGGCACTGCGGAGTGTTGGGGGCGCTTTGCAGGCCTCCCCTCTCCTAGTTCTGAACACCTCTGCGAGTCCCTCATACGTCTAGGACATTAACTTATGCAGGAGAGGGTCCTGTTAACCTTCAGCCCTTTCTTGTGCTGGCTAGTGTGTTTTAAACATTTTTGACAAAGAAAATAGAAGTACTAGATGTCAGGGAGCAAAGTCAACTTTCAGTTCAGTTCAGTTCAGTCCATTCACTCAGTTGTGTCCGACTCTGAGACCCCATGAATCGCAGCACGCCAGGCCTCCCTGTCCATCACCAACTCCCGGAGTTCACTCAGACTCACGTCCATTGAGTTGGTGATACCATCCAGCCATCTCATCCTCTGTCGTCCCCTTCTCCTCCTGTCCCCAATCCCTCCCAGCATCAGGGTCTTTCCAATGAGTCAACTCTTCGCATGAGGTGGCCAAAGTACTGGAGTTTCAGCTTTGGCATCATTCCTTCCAAAGAACACCCAGGGCTGATCTCCTTTAGAGTGGACTGGTTGGATCTCCTTACAGTCCCAGGGACTCTCAAGTGTCTTCTCCAACACCACAGTTCAAAAGCATCAATTCTTCGGCGCTCAGCTTTCTTCACAGTCCAACTCTTGCAACCATACAGAAAGCATTTTAAGGGACAGCAATGAGGTGGTGCCCATTCTCCCATCACAGGGGTTTTAGAGGCTCTGACAGTAGGAATCTGGGTGGAGCCACAGCTGATGTGGAGAATTGTACACTGCCGTGTCTGTGCATGCTCATCTGGGCTTTGTGCCACGTGGCTGCTTCATCCTGCCATAGTGATAGAGGCATCGCCCAGGCATGATTCAGAGAGCAGTCCCCTGCATGTGGAGCACAGGCAGTTTGAGGGGATGGAATCCGTATGGGCCCTGAAACAGGTGGAGGTGGATGCAGCCCCCTCTGTGGGCCCCTGATGGAGCCATCTGGGTAGACAGCCTGTCCCCAGATCCTGACAAGGGCACCTGCTGATGCTCTTTCGAACAGACCTTTGGGGTAGATTTTCCTCTTTAAGGACCCAGAGAAAGCAAAACTTGGTGAGTCTGGTCAGTGTGTCCAGTGGGAGAGAACGTGTATGAGAAGGAGAGGAATTGCTCCTTAGAGGACAGTCATTGGGGCAGTAATGCCACACGAGGCCGTGAGGCCAGTCCCCCTCAGACGGTGGCCTCGACTGCCCATCAGAGCCTCACAGATGCCCCCCCTGTCTGCCGGGCGAGCCCCACACCCGGATGTGGTAGCTGGTTCCAGCCTGCAGCCCAGAAAAGTGCCTCAGCGCCTCGAATCTGCAGCTCTGTAAACCCAGAGGAAGGCGACTCCATTTAGTTCAGGCTGCGATCAGGAGTGGATGAAAGGAATGAGTCAGTGAAGGTACAGAGAACACCAAGTGCGTTCTGTCGGGCCCTTCTCGGGTCGCTGCGCACAGAGTGACAGTGATGAGGCTGGTGCAGGGCTCAAAGGGCAAGGTAGCGGGAGATGGCCCGAGGACCACGTGGCAGGAGGGGCGGGAGGAAGGGTGTGCGGCAGTTCAGGCAGCTTGGGTAATCCAATTTGATTTAGGGTGAGAATGACGGGAGCCAGAGGTGAGGCTGCGATTTGGGGAGACCCAGTGCATGGTGCAGTGTTGGGATGCGTCACAAAAGTCTTAATAATAATAAATATACACGAAGAACAGCAGCAACAGCCGAGGCTTCACTGAAAGTGCGCATTCTGCACCTGCCTTTGCTCTAAGGATCATGTGATCCTTAAAGAAGATGGAAGGCAGAAATGAAAATACCATGTGAGAACTTCTTTTGCAAGAAAAATGCCCTTTTTTAAAAAATAAAAATAAAAAAAGCTTTGTACCTTTATTTTTGCCACAAGCTAGTGGACTCGAAGAGAGATTTCAACACAGCAGAAAAGCTCATTTGAAATTGGAACACAACGTTGCTCTGTCGGTGCCCCGATTCACAGTCCCCGGGGAATGCAGATGCGTTTGCAGGTTTTTTCTTGGCACCAGCAAGCTGACTTGGGCTTGTGTGGAAGGGAGGGCTTGTTTCCACATAGGGTAGCCTCTGGTTGCCATGTACAGTCTGTCGTTTCTGGGTCCCCATGACAGACTGCGGTGGTGGCTCCCGCGGTTCTGGGCGACAGCTTGCCCTCTGGACCCTTCTCAGGACGGGAGGCCAGGGCGTGGGTCAGAGGGCATTGTGTGCATCACTTCCGTGCCCCTCCCAGCTGGTTCACCTGTAACTCTGCAGTTTTAAAAGTAGAAGCTGAAATCAAGGCTTAGGGTTTATGGAAATCCAAATAGCAGCACACGTCCTTTTATTCACCTGCTGATCCTGCTATTAAAATGTGACTTTTAAGTTCATAGGTGGCCTCAGATAGCACTTTCTGCATCTGTCAGAGAGGCACCCCTTGCGCTCCACCCTGACCAGCCTTCTCGCTCTCCGCAGAATGTGTACGTGAACATCAACCGCATCATGTCGGTGGCCAACCGCCTGGTGGAGTCGGGCCACTACGCCTCCCAGCAGATCAAGCAGATCGCCAACCAGCTGGAGCAGGAGTGGAAGGCCTTCGCGGCCGCGCTGGACGAGCGTAGCACCTTGCTGGACATGTCGTCCGTCTTCCACCAGAAGGCTGAGAAGGTCAGTGCCTGGGAGCCCGGCCCCCGCCCGCCTCCCTCGGCCCCCCGCGTCCCCACAGCAGAGCCTCGGAGACCACCAGGACGCTGAAGCCACCCCAGGGCACCAGCACGCCCGACCTCAGCCCTTCTGCAGACCCGGGGGTGCTTCTGCCCCTCCTTGTTTGTAAACGCCTCCTTGTTTGTAAAGTGGAGGTAAAAGTATGGACACGAGGGGCCGTCTTATGGTGTAAATGAGGTTCACGTTAGGGGCCTTGCACACGGCCTGTTGTCCACTCGGGACTCGTGAGTGACGGCGGTTGTTCTTTATCCCCTTCTTTCTGTCCCTCTTCCTGGCCTCTTCCTCTTCCCTTGAGAATTCCGGTTAGGAGACTTAGGCAGCAAGTAACAGACCGCCGACTCTCAGGTTTAGGCACCAGGGGTCTGCTTTTCTCTCAACCCAGGGTATCATGGCCCGCAGTATCAGGGTGGATGGGCTCCTGACTGGGCCTGGCCATCGCCCGAGAAGACGGGTTTTGCCTTGCAGGCTGCGGTGTCGTCCCCGGTCGCCCCGGCGCTGGCCCCTCTGCTGTCACGCCCCACGCGTGCAGGCTGCGGTGTCGTCCCCGGTCGCCCCGGCGCTGGCCCCTCTGCTGTCACGCCCCACGCGTGCAGGCTGCGGTGTCGTCCCCGGTCGCCCCGGCGCTGGCCCCTCTGCTGTCACGCCCCACGCGTGCAGGCTGCGGTGTCGTCCCCGGTCGCCCCGGCGCTGGCCCCTCTGCTGTCACGCCCCACGCGTGCAGGCTGCGGTGTCGTCCCCGGTCGCCCCGGCGCTGGCCCCTCTGCTGTCACGCCCCACGCGTGCAGGCTGCGGTGTCGTCCCCGGTCGCCCCGGCGCTGGCCCCTCTGCTGTCACGCCCCACGCGTGCAGGCTGCGGTGTCGTCCCCGGTCGCCCCGGCGCTGGCCCCTCTGCTGTCACGCCCCACGCGTGCAGGCTGCGGTGTCGTCCCCGGTCGCCCCGGCGCTGGCCCCTCTGCTGTCACGCCCCACGCGTGCAGGCTGCGGTGTCGTCCCCGGTCGCCCCGGCGCTGGCCCCTCTGCTGTCACGCCCCACGCGTGCAGGCTGCGGTGTCGTCCCCGGTCGCCCCGGCGCTGGCCCCTCTGCTGTCACGCCCCACGCGTGCAGGCTGCGGTGTCGTCCCCGGTCGCCCCGGCGCTGGCCCCTCTGCTGTCACGCCCCACGCGTGCAGGCTGCGGTGTCGTCCCCGGTCGCCCCGGCGCTGGCCCCTCTGCTGTCACGCCCCACGCGTGCAGGCTGCGGTGTCGTCCCCGGTCGCCCCGGCGCTGGCCCCTCTGCTGTCACGCCCCACGCGTGCAGGCTGCGGTGTCGTCCCCGGTCGCCCCGGCGCTGGCCCCTCTGCTGTCACGCCCCACGCGTGCAGGCTGCGGTGTCGTCCCCGGTCGCCCCGGCGCTGGCCCCTCTGCTGTCACGCCCCACGCGTGCAGGCTGCGGTGTGGTCCCCGGTCGCCCCGGCGCTGGCCCCTCTGCTGTCACGCCCCACGCGTGCAGGCTGCGGTGTGGTCCCCGGTCACCCGGCGCTGGCCTCTCTGCCATCAGGCCCCACACATGCAGGGTATGGTGGTTTCTCTGGTCGCTGTCTCGGGGCAGCAGTGTTCGCAGGAGTTCCTTCTGGCCCGGCCAACTTCCCCCGGTCTCCCGAGCCTAGAGATGGGTGCCCGCCCTCGTCTGGGCCGCAGGCCTGGGTCCTCAGCCTCCTGGCAGGGCCACGCTGTACCAGCCTGGGCCACGGTGGAGAAGTGGCTCTGGGGTACGGTTTTCAGTGTCTCCCACAATTGTCAAGTTATTTGTATGGATTCAGACCTCACGCAGGCTTCACCTGCCGACGTGCTGGTCACAATACCTTGTTTCGGACGTAACGTGTGAAGTGTGCTCCCAACACTCCCCACACACCCGCCAACGGGCACACCTGCCTCAGCGAACACACACTTGGAGGGCAGCGAAAGAGAGGGAGTTCCTGTGACTCAGATGCTCGTGGTGGAAGCCTGGGTGGTGAGCCTGCTTCTCTAGACGTGGAGGAGGAAACTCAGGAAGCTCTAGCCACTAGCAAGATGTGGGGAAGGGACAGGTGGTTGCCTTAATTTGAAGGAAGAATACCGATAGAGCTTCCTCAGGGATAGTTATTTTGGGGGGAAAAAAACCTACATTCACAGAGATTTGCACTGATGCTTCTAAAAAGGAAATAGTGTCCTTTCATCTAGAAACAGCCTTGCTGGGTGGGTACAAGCCCCAGCTTGCCCAGCATCTCGGAGGAGCGGCTGGAATGTCGCACAAGGTGCTAATTAGGAGTGATCTCAACTCTGGGAACCTTGAAAGTGTGAAGTGGGAGGGGAAACGGAACGAGAGAGCAGGGTGACAGAATCGTAGCCTCGTGTGGAAGCTGTGAGTTGGGACCAGCAGGTTTCAGTGTCGGGTTTTCCTGCTAAGTCTATGCAAGAGATAGTTTTGTGATAAAGGAGACACAAAGCCCCCACCCAGGAGCAGTTTGAGTTAAAGTAACAGGAGCCCCTTCAGCTTAACACAGCACTGTCTCCACTCTGTGTAGCCACCTCTGGTCCCGTCACAGTCAAAGTTGTGGCGTGTCGTTCATTGGACATTCCTGTGCTCAGGAGAAGAGCTGTGTCACCCCCGCCCACATGCCATCTGGGATGGTAGCATGGTGTGGGGTGCAGTCTTGCCCTGGGCTGTGTGGAGGTGTGTGAATTGCTTGTGAGCCCCTAGAAAGGCCCACCAGGATGGTGTGAATAAATCTGAAACCTGACAAGCTGGCTGGGGGACTCTTGGATAGTCTGAAGCATAAGGGAAAAAATCTCTCTAACCACGGCAGGATCCGGAATTGCGGGTAACCCAGAAGATTAATTGCTGCTCTGCCCTGCCTGAAAGCAATGTAGAAATGTGGGTGCTATGGGGTGTTCCCCATGTGTTTTATTTAAAAAAAATTTTAGACATGCAGTAAAGTTGAAAGAGCCTGGGGATGTTTTTATTTGGATAAAATAGTGGCTCTAATTTATGAGCTTGAAGGAAACACAGCTAGAGGAATACACTGTTGAGCAGAATTTCATGGGGTCTTGCGTGAGCTCTAACGGTACTTGCGGGTTCCATCACTTCAGTGGCCAGAGAAGACGCCCCATAGGACTTTGGAGACAAAGTGGGCCCTTGAGAAAGGCTGGCATCTCTGATGGGCCCTGACTGCCGCAGTGCAGTTGCACCCAGCAACCAAAATGTGCAGACGGGACCCTAGGCTTATGTAGGGTCCCGAACATTTAGGCCTCCGAAATGTTTCCTTCCCTCAAGCGCAAGTGTAGTGGGTATAATGTCTGTCTTCTGTCACTGAGATTCAGGAGCACAGAAGGTGACATCACTGAGTGGTTTCCCTTTTCCCAGGAGAGAGTCTCCGAATAGGTCGCCTCTATTCCCTCTTTTAAAATTCCCTGCCTACTAGTTACGCTTAAGCTGTAATCATAAACTCACCAGGGATGGACCAGAACTCGGACATCATAGATGGCTTTCTATAGCCATCCCTTTGACCCTCCTCTGGAGCTCTCACTAAGGCTTTAAACCGATTGGGGTGACTTAGGGCTCAACTCTGTGGGCCTGCAGTTGACGGTGTGGCTGAAGGAAGCCGCCTTCTGGGAGGGATAGCAGCTCATCCTTGTGGGGGAGGGCGTGTACGTCGCGCCCCACCTGCTCGTGTCTCTGTGGGTGTTCTCGTGTTGGTATTCGCGTGTGGCTTTATGCACATAAATCTTGAGGTTACAGCTAGATGAGAGTGACATTTCGTAGACTGTGCCTTCCAGCGCTCTCGGTTTATCCTCTTCCGCCCTCATCTCCTGTGAGGTGTGGACGGGGTCAGAGTATCCGTTTACAGAACTGGAGACACGGCCGAATGGCTAGTGGTTTGACTGGTAGACAGTGTTTAGGGCTCTCCTTTTTTGGGTCCTGTGTTCTATCCCTTTATATTAAGGAGCTTCATAGCAAAGCTGTTAGAATTACCTTGTTATGAATCAAAGAATTAAAGCAACTTGATTTTATGACACCTTAAAATTTCCAGTTTTCCCTATTTTTAAAAAAATGACTAGAGTACTGTCCAGTATGGTAACCAGTGATCGCCTTTGGCTGTTATTACCCTTCATCTGTCCTGTGATTTTGCTGGGCAGAGAAGGTACCCCATCTCTCTTAAAGGAACCAGGAGAAGGGAGTGTGTTTATTCCTAGTCAGGGAGTAGAAACGATGAAAGAAACAGTAAAGTAATATTTCCTAGAAATGAAAGCAGAAAATTAGAAATAAGAAAGGAGACTCTGAACTTGGAATTCATACATGTGTTATAAATACGTATATAAAATTCATTGAACCTTAATTTTTCCAAAGAGGAGAAAGCCCCTCTCAATAAGGGTTTTAAGCGTTTACATTCTAGGAAGTTCCTGTCCCTTTGTCTCCTAAACCGGGCTAACCACCTATGTTCAGCTGACGCTGTATCAGGCGCTCCTGGTGGGCGTCAAATTGACGAGGCTGGACGATCTCAGCAAACTGGAAGTTCCCACTCTCAGCAGATGGAGGGCAGTGGCATAAATGCTTCTGAAATAAGGCTGCTAGTTAATTATTCAGGCTCTCCTTTTAAAGCTTACGTATTAATCACTCTTCCCTTGTCTGCCTGCCTCACGTTTGCAAACTGGCTGACCCAGCCTCCTGCCATCCTTTCTGAGCAGTGCTAAAGTGACCACTCTGCTGTGCATCAGAATCCCCAGCTCTGAGGCCGGCTCCTGCTTTGAATTCAGAGGTGCCTGGAATTCCCTTGCACTCTCCTGACTCTCCTCACGTCTGGCCAGATGCTGTGTGTGTTCACTCGTGTGGTTTTGCTGTTTAGTTGCTCAGTCCTGTCCACCTCTCTGTGATCCCATGGACTGCAGCACGCCAGGCTTCTCTGTCCTTCACTGTCTCCCAGAGTTTGCTCAGATTTATGTCTACTGAGTCAGTGATGCCATCCAGCCATCTCTTCCTCTGTTGTCCCCTTCTCCTCCTGCCCTCAGTCTTTCCCAGCACTGGGGTCTTTTCCAGTGAGTTGGCTCTTTGCATCAGGTGGCCAAAGTATTGGAGCTTCAGCATCAGTCCTTCCAATGAACATTCAGAGTTGGTTTCCTTTAGGGTTGACTGGTTTGATCTCCTTGCAGAGCAAGGGACTCTCAGGAGTCTTCTCCAGCATCATAGTCCGAGAGCATCAATTCTTTGACACTCAGACTTTATGGTCCAGCCCTCACATCTGTACATGACGACTGGAAAAACCATAGTTTTGACTATATGGGCCTTGGTGGGCAAAGTGATGACTTTTGTCAGCAAAGTTGTTTGGCTTACATTTGAGCATTTATAGCATCAGAACCTCAGCTGGCGCTCTGATCCCACTAGAGTACAGCAGCCTTCGTCTGTTGTCTTCCGTTTGAAGATGCTGGACTATGTGCTGGACATCCCCTGTTGTTCCAAGCCCAAACTGTCTGTCAAGATAGTAAGAGGTATGTGCGTGTGCAGGGGTGGTAGTCAGGTTCCTAAACCAACATTAGAGTCCCTCTCCCTCCCATATTCACAGGGCACATTATTGTATTAATAGGCCCAGGAGGTTCTGTTGTGTGGGTACCTGTCGACCTTGGACACAAAACTTGATCCTAGAGTCTTTTTTTTCTTGATGGTGCACCTGTTAACATCCTCCTCCTTCTTGGCTCACCAGCGGGGATTACTGCTCTGGTTCGGATCTCCTTTGGGTGTCGAGCTTTTCAGAAGACGTTCAGGGCCTGGAGCTGACCCTTTAAGGGTTGCCATCTTCTAAATAAGAAATAAAAACTGCTTGCACAAAAGTCCCTGTAAAAGTATGGTCGGGCTTCTTTCTGTCATTGGTATGTTTTAACCCGTGAACTTAGATGTGCAGAGTCCTTTTTCTATGAGGTTTCTGCGTTATAAGCTGATCTGCCCTATGTTTTTGCAGGTAAATATAATCAGTACCTCTCAGGATACTTTAAGAAATTATAAGTAAGTTAAGTAACTGCAGGCATCTATAAAACTGCTCGAAGGTTTCTCTTTACTGATAGCCTCAAAAATTGGGATTAACTATGTTTTAGCAGTGTTCTTGACTGCTTTTAGAACACCATCCAAGAAATGCTTAGAAATATGCCTAAGTAGTCATATGTGTGTGCATGGAATGGGGAGAGGCATAATGTGACTTCATTACTCCTGCTGTTGCCCTGGTGATGTCAGGAGGAACCATGGGGGAGAGTGATGAACACCTTCCCTGAGGTCTACCTGGGTGTAGTCATGTTTAAAGCCGTGTGAAACCACGTGCCTTCAGATGACACTTAATGCCTTGTGAATTGGTTTCCAGCCCTGGGATTTTCATGCAGATATTTTTCTGAGCCAATACATTAATAATAAAGGGATCTTTAGAAACAATGGTTACTTAGGTGGCTTGTCTAAGTTTCTAAAAATGTACTACGTACCCAGGAGGTTATTCTCATATATATTTTAAGAGAATCGTAGCACGTTTCTCGTCTTGCAGGTCAGTTACCGTGTTTTAAATAGTCACGCTCTGTATTCCCTGATAAGTGGAAAGACAGCGAGGAACTAGAGAAAAGAGGAGAAACCCGGGAAATGCGTTGATGTCTGTTTATTTGAATTAGTGTTAATTGAATTCGCGTCCTTAATTGAGCCTTCTGCTGCTTGTCTTTGACACTTACTGTGATGGACACTGTTGGTATCTCCCTAGGAAGTTTGGCTG
This sequence comes from Aepyceros melampus, assembly GCA_006408695.1. Classification (NCBI taxonomy): domain Eukaryota; kingdom Metazoa; phylum Chordata; class Mammalia; order Artiodactyla; family Bovidae; genus Aepyceros; species Aepyceros melampus. The sequence continues at coordinate 803,772 of SJXQ01005408.1, read as the reverse complement.
TGATTTCTCAGCTATTGATGAGCCCTGGGGTGTGGCTGGCAGTGGAGAAGGCTGAGGACAGGTCAGCAGCCATGGCCCAGGACTGCAGCCTGCAGGCCCTCCCCGTTTACATGCATAGTGGGAATACCCCAAATTTCCGCTGCCTCCCTTAGCCTTGCTTCCCTCCAGTGGGCACAGCTCTGGAGTTTCAGCCTCCTTCCCAGGGTCTCCTTTAATTCCGTGTGTATTTTCTCTTGAAAAGGTAGGCAGATGGACGCTCTGTCTTCGTACTGTTAGGTAGATGACTTCAGGAATCTTCCGCTGCCTTTGTAATGAAAGAGGAGCACAGGAGGGGTGGACCACAGCTCTGGGAATAGCCCAGCTTGCTGTGTGGCTGAGGCTGGTGGGGTGCAGGTGGACCGGATGGCCATGCCCCCCATGGCCAACGGTGCAGAGCAGATGGAAACGCGGATTCAACCGTGAAATGGGAGAGTTAACCAGGAGGCCTGAAAAACAGCCGACGCAAGGCAAAGGCGCTTCCAGGAGCGACCACAGAGCCACCCAAGGCTGCCGTTTCAAATGCAGGTTCTTGGGCCCACCTCCAAATCTGCCTGAAGCTGGAGGCGGGGATGGGGTGCTGGTTTGCAGAGTCCAGGAATCTGGTTTGAGAACCCAGGTCAGTGCCGTTTGATTCAGGGAGTCAGCCACGCTGTCTTCCTAAACACTCTCTCAGCCACCCTTATTTCAAAGACATGTTGAAAGAGGGTTACTTCTCAATATTGTTTGCTGTTGGTAGACATGATCTTTTTTGTTTTTGTTTAAACCACCCCAGTATATGAGCAACGTGGACTCGTGGTGCAAGGCCTGCGGTGAGGTGGACCTGCCCTCGGAGCTTCAGGACCTGGAGGACGTATCCACCACCACCAGGGCGTGTACGAGCACGTCACTCTCGCTTACTCCGAGGTGAGTGCTCAGTTCTACCGCGGTGGGAAAGCAACACGGTTTTTGTGTCATATCACCTGAAGCCCGAAAGATCAAAGCTTTGGCTAGCCTAGAATAAACGCACAAGTTCCAAGCTGAACAGCAGTTTCCTTGTGACTTCTGAGCTCCATGGAGGGTAAGGCTGGTAAGTAAGAGAGGATGGAGGCAGGATGGATGGACAGCAGACTCCTCACAGCCCTGAGATGTTTGTGGATTTTCTTCAGAGTGCCCAGATTTTCATCTGCGCTAACAAATGAAAGTTTAACCTTTTTGACTGCACGTATTTAGGAAAGATGAATGTTACGTGCAGTGCAGTCTCGTCAAACTCCGTTTGCTCTTCCTGAATGCACCTTTCTAGAACAGAGGGGAACCTGGCGCAGCGTCTTGTTCTGTACACGCGGTGGTTATCATGTGTGTCCGGCTACTTGCTGTTTCAGGAATCCCAGTGGAGCGTTTTCTTTATTGTTATAAGCTCATTATTTAACGTATCCCTGCTCTATCTTCTGTCTCCTTCTGTGCCAGGCTTTGCTGTCAGGCCATGATGTAACCACTTATTTCATGCCCGCAGCTCTGGGGCTGGGACTGTTCCTGCCCCCTCTTACAGGTGAGGAGGGAACAGCACAAAGGTGAAGTGACCTCCGCCCGGTCCTCAGCTGTAGGAGGTGGAGCGGGGCCTGACCCCAGGGAGGCTGCCCGCGTGCTCTCAGCCACCTCTGTGCTCCCTCCGTGTCTTATCACACATTAGATGCGGTGATGACACCAAATACACGCCAGGTCCGGGTGTGTCAGTCTTGTCCATGTTGTGGTCATCCAACCCTTCTGACCCAGTCTCCTTTTGTTTATGATGCTGGTTAAGTTCCCAGAGGTGAGTGGGGAGTGGGTAGGAGGTCAGTATGCGCTTGCTTTCTGCACCTCTACTGAGCATCTGTCGTACTATACGCTGATCAGAAAGTTCCTGTGAGACTCCAGGGAGAAAATGCCTCAACCTACCTGTGGAGAGCTGAGCCCAGAGACGTTTAAGAAACAGTCTGCCTTCTGTACCCGCGGGTGTGCACTGTGGATATGCAGGGCCAGCTGTTCTAGGCTGTTTTATACAAGACACTTGGGCCTCCACTGACTCTGGTGTCTGTGGGTGGGGAGAGTCCTGGAACCATTCTCCCTCATTACCAGGGATGGCTGTGTCTAGATCCAGACCCTCCTGATCTGAGCCACAGCCACACCCACACCTGTCAGAGTTTTGGCATTTGCTTCTCAGTCTTGACACAGCCTCGTCTGCCAAGCGGCTGTCGTTCTCACGTCCTTGAGCCCGGGTCTCCTGACCCTGTTGTGTCCATAGACACAATTAAATGGACATGTGGTATTCTACACTATTTGCTTCAGAACGTGGTCTGATCTCCTGCCCTTGAAAGTTGATATCTATGTATTTATGTCTCTGGACACCTCTTTACCTAACAGGGTCCCTTTTAAACACTATTCTATGTTGTCATACAATTAAAAAATAATCACCTCTGTATTACGTTTCTTAACATTGCATCCAGTGTTTATTAGGAACTGTATAAATGAGTGATAGCTTTTTTAAGAGTGAAAGTGGAAATTGAATAGATCTGTAATTTTTTAATCACACTGATTGATGAGGAAAGTGTGAGTTCCAAAAAGCATAAAGTTCTTTCTCCCAGTGTACCATCTCCATGGCGACATCTAATTTTGACCTGTAACACAGAAAATCGTGCTTGCTAATGATTTTCTTGGGAGCTGCTTTGATTGCAGTGGTAGCTTCCAGATTACTGTGGGCATGAACAGTTCTCACACCAGGTGATTGGCAGGAACTTAGCTTGGCCTCACCTGACCTGACCAGTCTCATCCTCTGGCCTGGTGGCCAGGCAGCCTGCCCATGGCCCTTGGCACTTCTGGCAAAGTACAGAATTCTCTCACCGTTTCCACTGCCTTCTAAAAAAAGGGTCATCTTGACATGAGACTTTGATTTACCTATGATGCAATTTCGTTAGATCTTAAATTGGCACTAAAGTTTAGAATAATCTGATGGCAAGTAAACAGCTTCCCCAGCTGTGTCATACCACAGTTCTTAGCCTAAAACATGTTTCCACCTGAGCTGTAAATTCAAGGCGATGATGGTTGGAACTGGATGAGTAGAGAAGACTTCCAGAGGGATTTCTGTTTTCTTTTTGCCCTTTAAATTCTTTAAAATCTGAAATAGTTTCAGGCTGTAGAAAAGTGTTAGAGCAGAGAGCTCCCCCCTCGCCTTGACCAGATTGCCCAGTTTTATGCTCTGTCTGCACCCCCTGACCCCCACCTGTCTCCAGCTTGATACCACATCACCACTGATACACACATCCATGCGTCCAGCGGGCCATCTGCGTCTCCCCCATCCTAGCCACGTCTCTCTCTTTCCAGCTGCAGAAGCATGCCGGGGGCGTATCTTCACACTGAAACATTCCTTAGTCTTTCGCTGTCTCGTGTCTTTGACAGTCAGAGATTCCAGGCCTTTCCTTCTGTAGCATGACCCTCAACCCCTCGCCCGTGTGGGCTGACTGGGCCGAGTGTCAATCCAGGGGCACAGGATACCAAGACCTCCTGCAGCTGTCGGTGCCAACCTTGGCTGCCTGGTGAGCTGAGTGTCTGTAAGGTTTCTCCAATGTAAATGCCCTGGTTAAAATTTGTCTTGGATGAGCTTGTTGTGGAGCAGTGTACGGATATAACAGGAAACACTTTGATTTGAGGATAAGGCCACGAGTGCTGGAGAGGGCCGTGGGGCTGGGAGACCCTCCAGGCTCAGCGGGGAGGGCTGCGCCCTGTTGATGAGCCACACCCTGTGAAGGAAGCGCTGTAGATGATGCTGGTTTGAGTTGATGTATAAAAGTTTTGAAGACGAATCACTGTTTCTTTACAACACACCGAGTATACGTTCACTTCGATAAATGACTGCCTTTATGCAGCTTGTGTATTTTGCCCACTTTGTTCAAATCCTGGAAATACTGCCTTGCGCTGGGGACCTGACACAGCGCCACGTTCAGGCCTCACTGACCTGTCACAGGTCACAGTTGGCTCTTGGTTTGTCGCGCTTTGCAGCCACCAACAGTGATCTCCAGGGATTCATCTCTTTCTTTAGATCAGAGCAACAGTCTGCATGCGAGTGAAGGGGACTCCTGCTGGAGACGCTGAGCTCTAATCAGATTTAGTGAGAAGTGTAGAGACCCAAGTACTGGAATAAGAACAGGCAAGCCTCTGAGGTTTGGCAGAATTTTTCAGAGGGTGGTGCACAGGAACCCAAGTTACAGATCTTACATGCAGTTTTGATTAAAAGTAAATAATCAAGAACCAGACCATTGTTCCTGATTTTAAACAGTTAAGTTTCCTCTTAAATGTTAAGGACAAACGTACCCATGATCTGGTAAAATTTTAACCTTTGACTCATTTTTTGCTTTATTTAGCACTTGCATTTTTCCTAACTCATTTAGGTATTAGAGTGTATTAGTTTGTATATTTATAAAATGTTATTGTTTCTAAAATATAACTTCCACTGTCCTTCATGTCACCAAGTACTATATTCCAAGAAAAACAAAGAACAGAATGTGAAAAAATGAGCCAGCTTGATCTTTTGAAAAATTACAGCAGATTAAGTCCTGCTTTTTGATAGTAAATGTTGATTTTCATCTTTTACCAATGTTGTCCCTTTGTGGGATAAGGTTTGACTGCCTAAAAGCTGACAACACATTTTTAGACAAAACATAAAACTTAAGTAAATTAATTCACCTGGTTCTATAGTTTAAAAATTCAGAACTGTATCATATAGCATAAACTTATATATATTAATTGTTTTCGTACTTATGTGTGAATAATTTGGCTGCTATTTTCAATTTTTTATTTTATTAAAAATGTGAAATGAGTTAAATTAAAAAATTTGTTTTCTGTTGGTTATTCTGTACCATTTAAAAATCTTTTGTTTCTTTACAATAGAACAGTCTCCTTTATAAAATTCTAACATTTTTCCCTATATAGTCTTCTGTACTTAAAAAAGACAGACATTTTGCTAAAAGTTACTTAAAATGTATATATGATATCTTTCATGTGCTTCAATAATACCTTTTCCAATTGACACATCTGTGAACAACACACTGAAGTAAAGTCAAGTTCTTTCTGAAAGTTTTATTGGAGAGGTGCTCCATGGGGCATGCACTTCACGTTCCACGGGGTCCAGTTTTGATACGACAGATGTTCTCCTGCCTGGGATTTTTCTGGCCTCGTCCCAGTGACAGTATAGCAGTAGCACCAACAGAGACGGTTTAATCTCTGCTCACGGCTCCCAGAAGAAAGAGCTTTGCTTAGCGCGTCCCCTTATGTGAAAGTGAGATGATATGCTCACGCACTCAGTCACTTCCTGCTGCCCCGCCATCCTAAGCAGGCATGTTGTTGTAACCCAATAATGATTCCTGCTCTTGAGCTCTGTCAGACAGTTGCACAGATATCAAGAAAGATGAGTTGCTCAGACCAGGTGTTCTCAGAGGTAGCATATTAGTGGTGTTGCGTGCATGCTTTGGGAACGTGGTGCGAGCTGGGAGCCCACTGGTCATTCTGTATTGTGGTTCAATATTGGAACAGTGGCTTGAGACAGAGAGAGACTTTTTGCCAGGGGGGAAGTCCCAGGGCTTGCGGTCCAGGGCTGGTGGGGTAGGTCTCTTAGAAAAGAGGATCTCTGCATCCTTTTGTCTTTTTGCTTTGCCTCTTTTAGCAGGTGGGCTATATCCTTATGGCTGCCTCAAGGTCATCAGTAGCTGCTGAAGCACCAGCCATCTCCACTAAGTGCTTGGGAGCAGGGAAGAGAAATAGGCAAGGGGGGAATGAGCATACTCAACCTCCTAGACAGCTTTCTTGGAAGCCCCATTCAACAGTTTGAATTACTGCATGTTGGCCACTCCTATTTAAAAGCAGATCTAGGAAGTACAGCTTTAGAGCTAGGGTATTGCTATTCCTGACTGTGGGGTTTGACTATGAGGGAGAAGCTAGTGGACTCTGGGAGGCAGCGTCAGTGTCTGCCCCAGACTTTCTGATCTGTAGCCTTACGACATGTTTACCAAGTCATATGCTCTGGTGAGCGTTTCCTGACTTACATGTTTTATAAGGAGTAAAAGGCAGAAGGAATATTTGTAAGCAATTCTTTCTAGGTTCTGTACAGATGTGAAATGTGTAACTTGGAGTATTGGTCCTTAGTCCTAAGAAATGCTGCACCCCCATTGTTTGACTGAAACTTTATGATACCTGCTGAAATAAAATGTATGGGGTGGTAATCTATTTTCAGAAAAAAATTGTCTATATAAATTCAGTTCAGTTCAGTCGTTAAGTCGTGTCCGACTCTTTGCAGCCCCATGAATCACAGCACACCAGGCCTCCCTGTCCATCACCAACTCCCGGAGTTCATTCAGACTCACGTCCATTGAGTCCGTGATGCCATCCAGCCATCTCATCCTCGGTCATCCCTTTATCCTCCTGCCCCCAATCCCTCCCAGCATCAAAGTCCTTTCCAGTGAGTCAACTCTTAGCATGAGGTGGCCAAAGGATTGGATTTTCAGCTTCAGCATCAGTCCTTCCAAAGAATACCCAGGACTGATCTCCTTTAAAATGGACTGGTTGGATCTCCTTGCAGTCCAAGGGACTCTCAAGAGTCTTCTCCAACACCACATGTGCTACAATATAAATTAGAGACAAAAGAAAAGGTAATTTATGATAAAATGTGTTTCAGTCTACACATACCTGAGTACAGCAAATAGAAGGTAATTAGGTATTCAGGTGCTGGCCATGTATTTAAAACCTTTGTCAACATGGCCGCTACAGATGCAGACCGGATGTGCATTATATTTGTGACTCAAGTACTGAGAACGGTATTATTGTACCGGTATTTTATTAATAAAGTGCAACTCCTGTAGAGCTTCAAAGAAAATGAAGCATGCCTTCCTTTGATTAACATGGTAACTGCATTCCTGGAAAAGCCAGCATATGTTAAGAGCAGGTGGAATAAAGAAAAGGAAAAAAACCTCCTCATTTATACGCTGAGCCTAACTCAGATTATTGGGTTGGCCATAAAGTTCGTGCAGGTTTCCCCAAAAGAACTTTTTGGCCAGCCCGTATGAAAAGCAGGGTGGTGTTTGATTCAGCGGTGATAGACTGCTTCTCTGAATCAGCCACAATAAATCCTCTCCCCAAAGTATTCGTCATGCCTCCCCCCAAATCTTGTATCAGAAGTGCCCTCACAAGTGTCAGTGACTCCGGGGGGCAGCTCCCTTCTTCAGAAGACTTGCCTTTCCCGTTTTTGTTGGTACACGTGCCTGACACGGTGCAGTCGTTTAGTTGTGTCTTTTCCCCGTTCCCTTTGGTTATGTCAGCTTGCTTTGTTTCTGCTTCCGTTTTGCTAACTTCATGTATGAGATCAGTTTTAATCTGTTAAGTCTGATAGCACCAGCCTTCCTAAGGAAGACTCAGCACTTCCAATAGAGGTCTCAGGTTCGGTTATTAGAAGACAAACATGTCACATTCCAGCACGATTTCAGTTGTAAGAGGATTAAAGGAAGAGGTTAGAAAATTCCCCAGGCCTCTCGCTCACCCCCAGGTTTTGACTTCTTTGGCCGGTCCCACTCACACTGTCCCCATCTCCTCTGTGGTAGGACTTTACCCCTGAACCCATTTTGTGTCTGTTAGCAAGGCCCTCTTTTGTTCCTCCTTTTCATGGATACCTGAGGAGACTTTCCAAAGAATCTGAGCACAAAGATCCTGGTCCTGCGGGTGAGCTTAGGATGCGCCCGAATCACGCATGCTTTATGCGCGTCTCATCCTTCTGTCCAGCCTGATCGCGCTGTTTCTGCCACACCTGGCATAACCGTTCCTAAGTTTAAAAATACATAATGCTTTTCTTTCTGTATTCCACTCACACCTTTATTATTTTTTTAATTAGTCTGATGGCTTTCATTTAACTGTACTTGGATAATTAACTGTTATAATGGAGTGCTGAAATCTCCTTTAAAAGTGATGGCCGTTTTATTAAAATTACTTCTTTCAAGTTAGTGAACTAAGTTAAATAGCACTTTAGTTTTCTTTTTGTTTTGTGAAGTAAAATTGCTATCCAACTATGTCACAAAGTGTAAGTACATGTTTATTGACTGGTGCTAGATTAGTCCTTTTTTTGTTCCCCTTAGATTTCAAGATTCAGCTTTAAAATTTTGCTCCATTGTAATTGTTGTGTTCTCTCTAATATAACACAAGAAAAGTATTACTTTTAAATTTCAGTTTGCAGGTAGTTCAGCAGTGAAATTGTGTCAGCCCATATGTCATTTGGGGGTTTGCAGGTGGCGCTAGGAGTAAAGAAACTGTGTACAGCACAGGAGACAGTGCCAGGGTCAGGAAGATGCCCTGCAGGAGGGCATGGCAACCGACTCCAGTATTCTTGCCTGGAGGATGCTATGGACAGAGGAACCTGGTGGGCTAACGTCCTGGGGTTGCAAAGGGTTGGACACGACTGAAATGACCTAGCGTGCGCGCACACACGCACACATGTCATTTAAGACAGAATGGTTGTGTGTGTTAGTCATTTAGTCGCATCAGGCTCTGGGACCCTGTAAACTATAGCTTGCCAGACTACTCTGTCCATGGAATTCTTCAGGCAGGAATCCTGGAGTGGGTTGCCATTCCCTTCTTCAGGTGATCCTCCCAACCCAAGGATCAAACCCGGGTCTCTCCCATTGCAGGCAGATTCTTTACCATCTGAGCCACCAGGCAGAATACCATGCTTATTAAGACTAGCATCTACTACAGTGTTTTGTGAAAATTAAAAGTCCTTTTATTTTAACTCCATGATTTGCCACATTTGGTTTTGTGACCTCATTGAATAATTGATGGGTTTGTTCTAAATTTTATTTTAGTCTTTATAAAACGTGCTTTGAGTGAAACTCTGATTTACATTTGGGTGTGGGTGTGTGTAGTGAGCGTGTGTCTGTGCAGGCCTGCCATGCTCTGGAGGGTAGGCTCTGTGGCATGGCCTGGGCAGAGCCGCGCTTCTGGAGCGGTCGCTGGCTTATAACGGCTCGTGTGTCCTGCCGGCAGTGAGCCAGGACGGGAAGTCCCTGCTCGACAAGCTCCAGCGGCCCCTGACGCCCGGCAGCTCCGACTCACTCACGGCCTCGGCCAACTACTCGAAGGCCGTGCACCACGTCCTGGACGTCATCCACGAGGTGCTGCACCACCAGCGGCAGCTGGAGAACATCTGGCAGCATCGCAAGGTGCGGCTGCACCAGCGGCTGCAGCTCTGCGTCTTCCAGCAGGACGTCCAGCAGGTGAGTGGGGGGTCTCCTCGCGGGAGCGCCTGGTGCTGGGGGGGCCACCACGTGTGGGTGTGGGTGTCCTCACAGGGGTCCGTGTGGTGGCACCCCTCCTCCTGGGAGCGATTTGTGCTGGGTGAGAGTATAGGTGTGGGCGTCATAGAGGAGACCTGTCTGTGCTCGAGAAAGTGAGATAGGCCCGATGGGGGAGGGAAGAATACACACGCATGCACGCACACACATACAGCTTACACACAAATGCGTGCACACACACACACACACACACACAAGTGTGCAGCTTCTGTCTCACCATGTGTGAGAGCCGTGCCCTTGAGCACGTATGTTCAGGCTGCTCACGCCCTGAGCTTGTGTGCCTGGAACACAGGAGACAGGCAGGATCTACCCAGGAGCCCCTTGCTTTCTGTCTCACAGCAGCTCATCCTCAGTTGCGTTTATTTGTGAGAACAGTGCCCCGGTGTTCGTGCACGGTGCTGGGACAGTTTTAGATCTGTCTCCACTCAGGTTACTTAATCGTAAGCCAGTTGTGTTTCTCTCCCCACCTGGCAGGAAGTGCCATCTCAGGGGCTCGGGAGTGCTTCATAAATAGTTGTCTAATTAACGTAAAGTAGGCTTTTACAAAAGACCATCCGTTTCTAAACAGTGGACACCTTTGTTGTTGAGTGTAAGAGTAAGTCCCGTCCTGGTACTGTATATTCCCTATGAAATAAGAAAGAGTGCCTTGCTACCAGGGTCTTGAGGATTAAAGCTGGGGGGGTGGCTTATAAAATATGATATAGCTTTAGTAAGAGATAAAAGTCATGTCTTTGCCCTAAAACAGAGGGGAAGGCAAGGGTGTAGATGAGGTGTCACTCGCGATGAGGAGTTCTGGGTGTGCGGGGAAACCCGTGGCATCTGGGGAGGTGGCTTGAGGCCACAGTGATGAGTTGAGGACAGAGCCTCCCCCCGGACCCGGAGAGCGACTCAGTCTGCAGCCCGCCGAGTACCACCTGAAGGTGAAGGGTGCCCGCTGTCGGGGCTGATGTGTGGGAGTGCACATGAGTCCTCCACGCGCACTTGCCCACCCTTCTGCTCTCAGTAGGAGTCTGGTGAGTTCTAGATCCTTTTAATTGCTCTCTCTCTCTGTGTATATATATATTTAATAATTCTATTTATCTATTTCTGGCTCCGCTAGGTCTTCCCTGCTGTGCAGCCTTTCCCTAGTTGCAGGGAGCAGGGTCTGCTCTTAAGGGATGGTGCTCTTCACTGCCGTGACTTCTCCTGTTGCAGAGCACAGGCCCTGGGGGACGTGGGCTCAGTCCCTGTAGCTCCTGGGCTCTAGAGCACAGTCTCAATAGTTGTGGCCCACGGGCTTAGTTGCTCCACAGCATGGGGGGTCTTCCCGGATCAGGGATCAAACCTGGGTCTCCTGCATTGGCAGCTGGGTTGTTGGCTGCTGAGGCACCAGTGAAGCATCTGTGGTTTTTAATTTTTGCATGGTTTGCTTTGATTCTGCTGATGGTTTTAAGTTCTCTGCAGTGTGCATGTTCAAAACGTGTCGGGAATCATGATATGGACGCAGTACGTGCTTCGCTGCAGTGTTGTATTGGTCATGGAAGGGGACTGGCAGGAAAGAAGATGGAGGAGTCGTGGTCTTGGCATTACCATGAGAACTGAAGTTGTGAGGTTGAAAGCACCATTATTAGTCTCTCTTAATTGTCCCTGAACTGTCACAGACTGTGAAATATTAACAGTTTCACTGTAATTATTAAAGGATTTTCTTGCCTGTGTCCGTATCCCTTGGATCAGGCGTTCATTGTGTATCCATGGGCAGCACGCGCTCTGGACCCGTGACGGGAGCCCCAGCTGTCCTCCGCCTTCTCCAGCTCTCAGAGCTCCTTGGGGGTGTCCAAGTTGCATAGGAATAAGCTCCTGGGCCACTTTCACTTCAGAAAAGGAAGCTTTGGGGAACAGGCTGATGAGTCTGACCACCTAGCTTGGTGCCAAGCACTAACTGTGCTCGAATTTGAAAACAGCCAACATTAATTTTTCTAGGTAGAAAGGTAATTATGATAATTGCAAAACTAGTTCATTAAGCCCGCTGTGTTTTTTCTCAGGAACCAGACCAGGGCTGGATGTGGGCAGGAGAAGGTGTTTTGCAGTCCACGGCTCTGTGAGCATTCCGTAGAAATAATAATTGCTCTTGAAGGGAAACGTTTTGTCGATTAAATGATTGGGAATGGTTTGGACTCGTTATGCAAACAGGAAACCGCTCTGTCGGTTTGGCTTGTGAGGCAAGGAACCAAGTTGATAGCATGAAGCAGAGCAGGCAACTGCCCGCAGAGGATTCTGTAGGATGTCAGAACTGAAAATGTGTTTCTGAAACTCGAGAAGTTAATCACACACAGGGAAAAATTCTGGTCTCTTGAGCATGAGCCAGGAAAGGTAAGCTGAGGATAAGTGAAGAAGATAGTAGAGCTTTAGGAAGATGCCGTCAGCAGAAGATACAGTTGTAAAGACCAAAGCAAAGTCCACAGAAACATAATAAGCCAGTTAGCCAGCCCACGTGTGGCTTTGTCGGCTTGCTTTGGGTCGTGAGGCGGCGTCTGTAAATACTGAGGAAGAAGAAAAAGAGCTTCCACACGAGTGGTGAGGATGAAGATGTTCTTGTGAAGACAACCTTCCCAGAAGAATGTAATCCCGTCTGTGAAAGATTTCTTGCAAGAAAAGATGCGAGACCATTAACAGCGAGTGCCCCCGAGGAAGGGAAGGCTTGGGGGGATGGCATTTGATTTTTAAAACACGTGTGGTTTTGGTTTAGTGGTTAGTTTTCTTTTGTGTGTTTGTTTTTATACAAGCAAAGGCAATTTCATAATTTCTGTGTGGACAGTATTTGGGATGGGAGTCAGGTGCTGTGGGGTGGGAGGGCTTGAAGTGCTGTCCCAGAGCACTGAGCCTGGGTCCAAATCAAAGGATGGGGTCGGAGCAGGCGGCTGGAAGGCTTGCTGAAGACCTCCCCAAACACACATTCCTACCTATCAGACAGTATTAACCTTGGTCATCGTTAGCTTAAAAATGAAACAAACCCCATTTGTCATTCCCAGGTGGTGCCGGTGGTAAGAACCCGCCTGCCAGTGCAGGAGCCTTACGAGACGTGGGTCCGATCCCTGGGTGGGAAACGTCCTCTGGAGGAGGAAATGGCAGACCACTCCAGTATTCTTGCCTGGAGAATCTCATGGACAGAGGGGCCTTGCTGGTTGCAAGGAGTCGGACGTGACTGAAGTAACTTGGCACACACGTCGTACGTCTTTGTGGTCACCTAGTATGCCTGTTTCTTTAGCCCTTGGTTTACGCTCAGGGCAGCCCTCAGTGGCTGTTTGGTTGAATGAATGAATGAGTGGATGAAGACTTGTGTGACTGCCTGGCAGTGTTTCCAGTTTAGGACCAGCTTCAGTTTACCCTAACAGCACGCTGCATTGTTGCTGCACGCCCTCACGTGGGGTGGGAGTGTTGGAAGTAGGCCATGGCAGGATGCCATCAAACCCGTTCTCGCACTCACTGGTGTGGTCTGCCCGCCTCTCGGCTTGGTGGATTTAGTGGCCTCAACATGTTGTGTGAGGTGAATGGGCCCCAGAAACCCGCTTTCTTGAAGTAGGCTGACTCCAGCCAAAGAAGCCTCTCTGACAGGGAGATCTTCTCCTAAAAAAGCCCGTGGGTCCTCCCCTCTTGCCCCACCGCAGCCCTTTCAGGTGTTCGAGCGTCGCCCTCGCTGAGTTATACCTTGGAAAAACTCTTCTCCAGGTGGGTGTTGGACTACTAGCTAATACTCTGGGAAAAAATGGTCAAGCAGATCTGGTCCACTCTAGATTTGTCTTGCCATGTTTCATTCTTTTTTTTTTAAATAAATACCTAAAATTAAATGTGTGATATTGTGAGAGATAAACATGTTGACTAGGTCAATTTTGACTCGACTAGTGAGAGATCAAATTGCCAACATCTGCTGGATCATGGAAAAAGCAAGAGAGTTCCAGAAAAACATCTATTTCTGCTTTATTGACTATGCCAAAGCCTTTGACTGTGTGGATCACAATAAACTGTGGAAAATTCTGAAAGAGATGGGAATACCAGACCACCTGACCTGCCTCTTGAGAAATCTGTATGCAGGTCAGGAAGCAACAGTTAGAACTGGACATGGAACAACAGACTGGTTCCAAATAGGAAAAGGAGTACGTCAAGGCTGTATATTGTCACCCTGCTTATTTAACTTATATGCAGAGTACATCATGAGAAATGCTGGACTGGAAGAAACACAAGCTGGAATCAAGATTGCTGGGAGAAATATCAATAATCTCAGATATGCAGATGACACCACCCTTATGGCAGAAAGTGAGGAGGAGCTAAAAAGCCTCTTGTTGAAAGTGAAAGAGGAGAGTGGAAAAGTTGGCTTAAAGCTCAACATTCAGAAAACGAAGATCATGGCATCTGGCCCCATCACTTCATGGGAAATAGATGGGGAAACAGTAGAAACAGTGTCAGACTTTGTTTTTTTGGGCTCCAAAATCACTGCAGATGGTGACTGCAGCCATGAAATTAAAAGGCGCTTACTCCTTGGAAGAAAAGTTATGACCAACCTAGATAGTATATTCAAAAGCAGAGACATTACTTTGCCGACTAAGGTCCGTCTAGTCAAGGCTATGGTTTTTCCTGTGGTCATGTATGGATGTGAGAGTTGGACTGTGAAGAAGGCTGAGCGCCGAAGAATTGATGCTTTTGAACTGTGGTGTTGGAGAAGACTCTTGAGAGTCCCTTGGACTGCAAGGAGATCCAACCAGTCCATTCTGAAGGAGATCAACCCTGGGATTTCTTTGGAAGGAATGATGCTAAAACTGAAGCTCCAGTACTTTGGGCACCTTATGCGAAGAGTTGACTCATTGGAAAAGACCCTGATGCTGGGAGGGATTGGGGGCAGGAGGAGAAGGGGACGACCGAGGATGAGATGGCTGGATGGCATCATGGACTCAATGGACATGAGTCTGAGTGAACTCCGGGAGTTGGTGATGGACAGGGAGGCCTGGCATACTGTGATTCATGGGGTCGCAAAGAGTCGGACACGGCTGAGCGACTGAACTGAACTGAACTGAGTGAGAGTGGACTGTTTAATAGTCCAGTGAATTAGCCCATAACATGCTCAGAATAGCACATATGTCTTTGCCTGTTGTAGAGTATGATTTTGCCAAGGCATGAACTTGATCTTGCCCATTAAGTTGCTCCCCAGATGAGGGAGTAAATACAACTAGACACCCTCATGGGGGTCGTCTACCAGCCATGCATGTGCCATCTAAAGGGACATCTCTGTTCCATAAGGACTTAAGCGGATATAGGGGTTCCAAGGAGCTTTGTCCGAACCCTCAAACATCCAGGGTACAGCGTGTAATCAAGATGATGGCTCCTGTATATCACGATGTAAGTGCCAATTTGCCAAGTGCCAGGAAGATCTTCCTGGGAGATGCCTGGTTTGAGCTGGTCTTGGATGGGTAGGTGGAAAGTCAGGCAGTTGACCATTGGGTGACAGAAACTGGGGGATAGAGGAGAGATGAAATGGCAGTGTCATTTCTCCACCCGGCTGTCTGGACAGCTGGGTGGGGGCAGGTCTGGAGCAGTGACCCCCATGCCTAAGGCTCTGGAGTTGTTTCTGTGAGCTTCAGGACACACTGAGGGCATGGTTTTGTGAACCTGAGCGCCCATTTCTGTCGTCTTTAGTAGTCTCGGGCAGCCTTCAGAGGCTTAGCACTTCCCCGTTTCACCACATCAAGGTCAAACCTGCAGGCTGTGGGTTTTGACTTGATTCTCTGGTAGCAGAGGATGGTTGGCTTAAAACTCAACATTGAAAAACTAAGATCATGGCATCTAGTCCCATCACTTCATGGCAAATAGATGGGGAAACAATGGAAACAGTGAGAGACTATCTTCTGGGAGCTCCAAAATCACTGCAGATGGTGACTGCAGCCATGAAATTAAGACGTCTGTTCCTTGGAAGAAAAGGTATGACCAACTTAGCATGTTAAAAAGCAGAGACATTACTTTGTCAGCAAAGGTCTGTCTAGTCAAGGCTATGGTTTTTCCAGTAGTCATGTATGGGTGTGCGAGTTGGACTGTAAAGAAAGCTGAGCACTGAAAAATTGATGCTTTTGAACTGTGGTGTTGGAGAAGGCTCTTGAGAGTCCCATGGACAGCAAGGAGATCAACCCAGTCCATCTTAAAGGAAATCAGTCCTGAATATTTATTGGAAGGACTGACCCTGAAGCTGCAACTCCAATACTTTGCTCACCTGATGCAAAGAATGGACTAATTGGAAAAGACCCTGATGCTGGGAAAGATTGAAGGCAGGAGGAGAAGGGGACAACAGAGGATGAGATGGTTGGATGGCATCACCAACTCAATGGACATGAGTTTGAGTAAGCTCCAGGAATTGGTCATGGACAGGCCTGGCGTGCTGCAGTCCATGGGGTCACCAAGAGTCACTCAGTTACGACTGAGTAACTGAACTGCACTGAACTGAGAGGATGGGATCCACTCATGCTGGAATGATGGATCTAGTTGTAGGGTGACAAGTGCGGTGTGAGAGCAAGATTCCAGGCGAGGAGATAGGCTGGGTCCCCATCATGGACCAACATGCAAGTCAGGGGATCTTGGAGGACAGGGATAAAGGTCCAGGGGGCAGTGAGCTGTGTCTTTTCTCTGTGTTTTTGCCAAGTGTCTGGTATAATAGATAGTACTTGTTGAATGAATGAATGAACAGATGAAGAAGTGGAAGAAGTTCCCCAATTTTGCTATTTGAAAACTATCTGGGGTTAAGGTCTCTGTGTTTAGAATCGGGGAGAATTGGCCCTGCAATGGAGTCATCATCTACTGGAAGATCCTCATGAAGGTATCTTCATGGTTAATGTTGGGGAGTAAGGGGTGACCGGAGAAGGGAGGGATCATTTCCTTGCCTAGGAACGTTGCCAGCGTGCGAGATCCTTAAAATATTAAAGGTTTTGACCCCTTGAACACAAAGAAATGGGTTTCAGGTCCACAGAGAAGCAAGTCACGGTTCCACCTTGGGTCCCGGGCTGCTAGGCTTTTGCCAGCTAGGTTTTTGACATCCCTCAATGATGCCTGACCCCATGAGTTCCACCCACACTGGGCCTGGCTCTTCAGGGATGGTCCCTGCACCTCACCGGTCCTGTGCTTGTTAATTGAAGTCAGAGGATGGGTTTTCTCATCAGGATCATTACGAAACCTTGAGGTTTAATATCCTCTTCTGTTTAAATTCCCATAGTCACAGATCTGATTGCATCTTCTGATAAGAATGGTAACATGAAAGTGAAGTCACTCAGTCGTGTCTGACTCTTTGCGACCCCGTGGACTGTAGCCCACCAGGCTCCTCCATCCATGAGATTCTCCAGGCAAGAATACTGGAATGGGTTGCCATTTCCTTCTCCAGGGGATCTTCCCGACCCAGGGATCGAACCTAGGTCTCCCGCATTGCAGGCAGCTGCTTTAACCTCTGAGCCACTAGGGAAGAATAGTTAGGTGATGCCCATCTTTCCTGGAGAGTTTCTCAGGTAGAGTTAGGGAGTCCTGGAGCGAATGTTTGCTTAGGGATTGTGAACCTGCTGGGAGCATACAGAGGCTGACTGCTGATCTTTCTAGGGGCTTTGGAGCTAGCTTTCAGTGTCTTTTATCACAAGACTGGAGAAGAGACTTGATTGTCAGTCATCTTAGTAACCGCATCTCTGAGGGGGAGCGGACAGTTCAACTGTGGGGTTAAGAAGGGTGGGAGAAGAGCCGAATTTCTTGCCTGCAGGGGACGCAATAAGGAAGGCAGGGTATGGAGCTGTGAGCCAGTGGGAAGGGGCGTGAGAACCCAGGGGACTTAGGGGTCAGGTGACAGGGAGAGGACAGAGCCCAGGAAAAGCCTCAGGCAGCTTGGTCTCCCCACTGTGGGGTGCCAGCCGCATCACCATCGTCCCCTAAGGCAGCGGTCCTCAGCCTTTTCGGCACTAGGCACCCGTTTCGTGGAAGACACTCTCCACAGACCAGGGTTGGGGGACAGTTTCGGGGCGATTCAAGCGCATTATGTTTATTATGCACCTTTTTTTCTTTATTATTACATCAGCTCCCCTCAGATCATCAGGCATTAGATCCTGGAGGCTGGGGGCCCTTGCCCTAAGGGGAAAGTGCCTGGGGACTAACTGTGTGTGCACATGTGTGTGTGTATTTCTGTAGTGGTGTGTGTATATCTATAGTTCAGTAGCTAGACTTAAGCTGTGTATAACATCTGGACCTATTTCCTGGATAACATCTGGAAATATTAAGATGTTTCTTGGACAACTTTGGACTATTTTAGATTGATTTCCAAATTAAGAATGGGAAAAGTAGTTTTTTAAAGTTTGGGAAATTCCTAAAGGTGTCAGCCTGCCTTGGTGGTAATGGTTTGGTTGGCGTTTGATGGGAATATCCAGGGTGTGGGCTTCCCTGGTGGCTCAGATGGTAAAGAATCCATCTACAATGTGGGAGACCTGGGTTTGATCCCTGGGTGGGGAAGATTCCCTGGAGGAGGGCGTGGCACCCCACTTTAGTATTCTTGCCTGGAGAATCCCCATGGACAGAGGAGCCTGGTGGGCTATAGTCAGGGGTCACCAAGGGTCGGACATGACTGAGCGACTAAGCATAGCACATCCGAGGTGAAACTTTGTGAATAACAACCTACCTACCTCCTTTCTTTCCTGTCTCCTTCCCTGAGGTTCTTTGTTGTCCTTAAGAAATTGTATGTACTTATGTAATTAAAGCTAGGATAATATCAGGAGGAGTGAGCTGTATTTTTTCCAGGAGATGGATGGATGGATGGATGATGGAAAAGCTTAGAAGCCTGCCAGCTTCTTCCTGAGGCTTTTCCCCCTGATTCTGCCCTGCTCCCTTCCGGCCAAGAAGATGTGTGTGGAGTGCGGCTCCTGCCTTCCCGGGCTCTCGTGGTGGTTGGGCAGAAGGAGCTCTTGCAACGCAGGGCAGTTGGTTCTGAATCATATGTTTGCTCTGTATAGCTGGACTGTGATACTTTTAAAATAAAAAAAACAAACTTCGTTTTCAGGTTAGCCTTAGGCTTAGTCTACTGAAATGTTTCAGAACCTGTTTTTTCAAATGTCTTCGTTTATGTTGGCTGGGCTGGGTCTTCATTGCTTACAGGGGCCACTTTCTAGTCGTGGTGCTCAAGCTTCTCATTGTAGCGGCTTCTCTTGTGCATCTCACGGGCTGTAGGCCTGTGGGCTGTGGAGTTGTGGTTCTCGGGCTTTGAGTGCAGATTCAGTGTTTGGGACATAGGAGTTTAGTTGCTCCTCAGCATGTGGGATCTTCTCAGACTTTCCAGGGAAGTCCTGGAAACCATTAAAAAAAAATCATTAGGAGTAAATTATATTTATAGAAGAAGCTTAATTCTAATTTTGAAATACGTCGATGCAAGAAATGGGGAGTTGTGGGCTCTGCTGGAGAGGAATAGAGAAATGGCAGGGACCATTGGTTGTCAGGCCCTGGTGAATGCTGAAACTAGAAGGTTCCTCCTCGTCCCCTCAGTCTCCAAGAGCCTACAGACGCATGTTGAGTTTTTTGTCTGTTTCATTTCACTGTAATTGTTACACCACACACATCAGTTCAGTTCAGTTCAATTGCTCAGTCGTGTCAGACTCTTTGTGACCCCATGGACTGCAGCATGTCAGGCTTCCCTGTCCATCACCAACTCCCGGACCTTACTCAAACTCATGTCCTTTGAGTTGGTGATGCCACCCAACGATCTCATCCTCTGTCTTCCCCGTCTCCTCCCGCCTTCAATCTTTCCCAGCATCGGGGTCTTTTCAAATGAGTCATTTCTTCGCATCAGGTGGCCAAAGTATTGGAGTTTCAGCTTCAGCATCAGTCCTTCCAGTGACTATTCAGGATGATTTCCTTTACGATGGACTGGTTGGATCACGCCACGTACATCACAGAATTCAGAGCCAGAGGGCCCTGTGATCAGGGCCTTGTAGAATGAGCAGGGGTGTGTGTGTGTGTGTGTGTGTGTGTGTGTGTGTTCAGAGCCAGAGGGCCCTGTGATCAGGGCCTTGTAGAATGAGCAGGGGTGTGTGTGTGTGTGTGTGTGTGTGTGTGTGTGTGTGTGAAGACCCTTGTAGAATGAGTGGGGGTGTCAGGTCTGTATTTGCCATCATTGCTTTCAGCCTTGTAATTACATTACAAGCAGGGAGTGAAGTTAAGCAATCTGTAAGACTTCTTGCACGGATGACCTTTTGACTTAGATGTTGAGACCATGGTCTGTGTCTTAAGTCTTGGTGGCTCCCTGTGGAGTGACCTCAGCCTCGGAACTGTCACGGTGCCATTAAAGGGCACTGAAGTACAGAGGAATGAGCTTGCCCCACGTCCTCTGAACAGCGAGGAAGCATCAATTTCCCAGCCTTGTTCTGCCTGTAAAGAAAGACTGACTTTTGCCCTTTTCCTGGCCTGGTTGTTCTTCTCGGGGAAGTCGTCACAAGGCAGGGAGATGGCAGCCACCCCCACGGACGGCTGAGTGAGGGAGGGGCTGGCTGCCCTGCCTTGATGGAGCTCCTGATTGGAAATATTTTTGCATTTTAAATAGAAAGTTTTACAAGCTCGTGTTTCAGATGCTCCTTGGGCAGGTGCGTTCATTCAGGATTCTTCAGCCATCTGGGAAACCTGTGAGGAACAAAAGCCTCGTAGGGAAGTTTGGTTTTGAATATGATCTTTTTTGTTCAGTTGCTAAGTCATGTCCTAGATTTTATAATTGCCTGCCACTGTTTTCAAAATGCGCTTGGGATTTGTAGTCTTCTTTGATTTACTTTCATGTTTGTTGGAAATATAGTTTCACCTGGTATTTATAATTCTGTCTAAAAGAAACCACTAGAAAAATTGTATCCCATTTTGTAATCCTGAGTGGTCGGATCATAATGCTTTTCTTTCCAACTGATGCTTTCTGAAGGCTAAGAAAAACAAATTCGTATTTTTTTTTTAAACAAAGACTGTTTTGCTTCCTCCAGCTCTTTCTAGAGAATAGCATTTGTCTTTTACTTTTTGAAATTGTGCCTTTACTTCAAGTCAGTATTGAGTTATCAGTACTCATCAGGTATGCTGTTTACCAAACCTTGCATTTCTTTCTACAGAACTATTGAGGAATATACAGAATATTTTATAGTTGTAGTTTTAAAAAAGTGTCTCTTAGCCCTTTGTGCAGGTGGACGGTAGCATGGGTGTTACATATCTCTTGACTTTTTTCAAGCTTAATATATTAGTAGTTGGTCCCAGTCTTCTGCCTGGCACTGTTCTGGTGCCCAGAGGCCTGTTCTGTTCACTGAATCCATTCTTTGAAGTGGAGACATCGTGAGGTTGTCACTGGGCATTCTTCAGGAGTGAGAGGGGAACCTGTGTTCTGTAATGTGTGCTAAGAGACTGTCACATAAGCGGTACAGCAGCTTAATGTCAGTGGTGAGAGCAGCATTACTTACTATGGTGGTACTGAAGGTCTCTCTAATCTCAAGAAAGAACACTAATGTACTAAGTGCACTGGTTAAAGGGCAATGGGACGCTCACAGCCTGCGCTCCCGAAGAACCTGACACGAGATGGAAGCCACCATAGGCGGTGGTTTGTGGGTGCGGACGGCCCGTGTGCTGTGTGCTTGGCATCCTGGGGCATAAGGTGCCTGGCAGCTCACACCCCCGTTATTATCCCCACTGAGCAGGCAGGAAGCCGCAGCTCAGGAAGGCTGCGGCTCAGGGGACTAGAATTGAGGGGAGGGAGGGGGCGCTTGCAGGCGGACTGGGAGGCTGCCGGGACAGACAGACGGATCGAGTAGGAAAGACCGAGACCCCGGGAGACGGGCAGAGTGTGGTGTCGACAAGAGGTGCAGAAGTGAACGGTGATAACAAGGAGAACGTGTGTCTTCATCCTGAGCACCTGCTGTGAGACTGCATGTGAGACGCACCTCACCCTCCACCGTGGGCGTGTGCACGTGTGCACACCCCCACCCACACTCATTCTACAAGGGTCTTTACACACACCCATCCCCACTTACTCTACAAGGGTCTACACACACACACACATACCCTTACTCGTCCTACAAGGATCTTTACACACACATACACACCCCTGCTCATTCTACAGGGGTCTTTACACACACACACACATACACACACACACTCATTCTTTTTTTTTTTTTTTTTAAGGCCTCTGTTTTTTATTTTTTATTTTTTTTTAATTAAATTTTATTTTTTAGTTTGTTTTGCTTTACAATACTGTATTCGTTTTGCTATACATTGACATGAATCAGCCACGAGTGTACATGAACTCCCAATCCCGACCCCCACCTCCCCCCTCCCGCCCCACACCCTCTCTCTGGATTGGCCCCGTGTATCATTCCCAAGCATCCTGCATCCTGCATCAAACCTAGACTGGCGATTCGTTTCACTTATGACATCATACATGTTACACTGCCACTCTGCCAACTCATCCCACCCTCTCCCTCTCCCACAGAGTCCAAAAGGCCATTCTATACATCTGTGTCTCTTTTGCTGTCTTGCGTACAGGTTTATCATTACCATCATTCTATATTCCATATATATGTGTAAGTATACTGTATTGGTGTTTTTCCTTCTGGCTCACTTCACTCTGTATAATCGGCTACACACACTCATTCTGCAAGAGTCTTTACACATACACACACACCCACTCATTCTACAAGGGTCTTTACACACACACACACACACATCTACTCATTCTAAAGGGTCTTTACAGAGAACCACCGGAGATTTATTCAGTTCCCAGCCCATTTTCTTTACAAGCACTGCTCGCTCGCTAAGCTCTGGGAAGGAAGGCCCCTGCCCTCAGTCAGGCCAGAAGGTCACTGGCGTGGAGCAGAGGAGGAGGAGTCCAGCTGTGCCTGGACAGCGGGCTCTGGCCCCTTCCAGCTGCCTGTTTCTAGCTGTCTGTCTGCACAGCTGACCTGTCTACGGTGCAGGTGACAGGGCCAAGGACCGGTTTTGTAGCCACGAACCTCAGATTAAGGCCACTTTTATTCGGGTTTTTGAGTGAAGTGCCGTTAGCATGCCGCGTCAGGTTAGTGTGAGGCGTGCTCTGTGGCGGCCGATATTTGCATGCACCGTGAAACGATCACCGTGATAAGCTGAGCGCCCACCCGACATTTGCATGCACTGTGAAACGATCACCGTGATAAGCTGAGCGCCCACCCGACATTTGCATGCACCGTGAAACGATCACCGTGATAAGCTGAGCGCCCACCTGTCTCCGTAGAGCTGACCGTAGTATCACCAACGCTGTGCGCTGCGCCCTCGCCCCAAGGCGCCTTTACTCTGCAGTCTACCTGCAGGCTTGAGTGACTGGTCTCTTCCAGGGCACCTTCTAGACCACTGTCCTGGCCACGTGGCCCCAGTTGGTTCTGGAGTCCAACATCGTTTGAATCTGTGTGCTTAGTTACCGTGGTTACTAATTATCGAGTCCGAGGTGACCGTCAGTACTTTTGCAACACATGAAACATGTGAACAAGTGCCTCCAGGTATTTAAATAATATCTTCGTGAAAGTTTCTGGCTAAAGACGTGACTGACTGAGTTTTTTTTTTGCTGGTTTTTGCTGGTTCTCCCCTCTCCATCAGAGAGAGACGAGTGTGTCTTTGATGTTGTCTAAATGTTTTGTTTGATCCTGTGTGCAGTTTCTCAAGTACAGAAGCCAGTGAACTGCTCAGTTCCAATCGTGACCTTAAAAACACTGGATTGCCTTGCTTTACTTTCACTTTTTCTTCAGTATGGCGGATTTCAGCTGTCAAGAACTTTTATGTATTTTTGTTCATGAAATATTCAGCTTTCACAACAGCTTAGTTTATGGAATAAATTATCCTCAAAGACCAAGGCAGAGGCATTTAAGTGTTTTGTTTTCTTCAGTTTTATTTCTATGTTTTCTCTTAGACAGAAAAACATGAACTCAGTAGTTAAAAACTAGAATTGTCTGAGTCGTGAAACTTTGAGCCTTATGTTAAGTTAAAGTGCTCCTCTGTGTCTTAATAACCATGATCCCACACAAAACCCAGGCAGTGTGGGTGGTTCGGTGATGTGTAAACTGGGGTGAGATTTAGCTGAATTGTTATTGCATGTAACGTATACATAAGCATATTTGCACTTATTAAAGTAAGAGTTGATTACTCTTAATCGTGATGGCAAGTCTGACAGAAGGTGTAATTCTCAACAAGTTAGTGTCTGGTTGCTTCCAATTTTTTTCTCCTTTGTTTCTTGCGTCCTACAGAGTTTTGATAAGAGAGCTGTGCCTTTAATGGATAGCCCTTTACACTGAGCAAGGCTGGCATGGATTTTATGGCATGTGTGTCTGTGTTTCATTGTAGGTGCTGGACTGGATGAGAACCATGGAGAAGCATTTCTGAGCAAACACACAGGTGTAGGGAAATCGCTCCATCGGGCCAGGGCTTTGCAGAAACGTCATGAGGATTTTGAAGAAGTAGCACAGGTAAGACCTTACCGTTTTCTACCAAAATATCTGTGCAGTTGGTTTTGAATTACAGTTTCAGCCCCATCTCTGATGACTTAGCTTCAGCAAGGCATATTTGAGATGATGCCCAGATTTGCAGAGTGAAGCTGTCTCTGTCTGGGCACAAAGATGACTTAAAACAGTGGATCCTACGGTAAAATGTGATGGCCTTGAAACAGGAACATGTCTTGGAAGTTTTCGCCATATTTATTGTATTGGTCTCTGTTGACTAGTTTGTAAATGGGGGAATAGCAGTCTTTGAATGTCTATAATGATGGGCCAACGTTTCTTTCCCCTCTTCTCTTTCTTTTAAATGCTTGTGTTTCAGAAATAGGAGGCAGGGGTGTGGTTCGTTCACAGCCGAGGAGTTTGAATGTTGACTATGACCCCCTCCAGCTGTGTGACTTTGGAAAAGTCTCTTAACCTTTCTGAGGCTGACTCCCTGACCTGAGGAGCAGGCATGGTGGGGGCTGCTGGAAGGAAAGGGAAGTCAGGTGTGTGTGATCCTCTCAGGGGTGGTATATCTGGCCCAGGTCTTTCCTGCAGCTCGCTGTTGTTTGGTAAATGAGCCTCTCCTTTTGCTTTCTGTTTTGAAAGAAAGAGGAGTGAAAGAGGGAGGGATTATCTTCCCGTGATCTGTGTAGGAAGCTCTAGGAGCTGGGATAAAAGTTGTTTTCAGAAGGAGCTGTAGGATGAGTCCATCCTGAGATACCTGGTAAACCTGAGGAACACAAAAGGCAGAGTCTCAACAGCCAGAGAGAGAAATGATAGCGTCCCATCCCTGAGAAAGACTCGAAGCGGACTTCTCACCCATAGCTGCAGGTTCTGGAAGATGGGATGGAGTCCTGAGGGAGAGGAACGCTGAACCTGGAATTCCACACCCACTGGATGTCGTTTGACAGTGAGGCTGAAATAGAGGCCAAGATTCAAGAACTTACCAGTCATGTCTAGAAGAACTGCAGCGCACAGCTTAGAGCAACGGGAGCCACCCCCGCCCGATATGAACTCCACCAGTGCAGGGACTCGGTGGTGTTCACGGCTCTGTCACTAGCATGTGGAGCAAGGCTGGGGCGATGCAGCAGTGTTTGTTGAATGAATTAATTAAATGAATAAAAAGGAAGTATGAGAAGGAAGAGGGGCTTCCCAGGTGGCACAGTGGATAAGAATCTGCCTGCCAATGCAGGAGATGTGGGTTCTGTCCCTGGAAGATCCTCTGGAGGAGGAAAAGACAACTTGCTCCATTATTCTTGGAGAACCCCACGGACAGAGGGGAGCTTGGCGGGCCACAGTCCGTGGGGTCGCAGAGAGTTGGACAGGACTGAGCACATGAGAAGAAAGGACTTAGATCGGCAGTGAGCATAGCAATTGGTAAATGTGTTTGTAAATCAAAGGATTGGCCATTTAGGCAAAAGACGACAGGCCTTGGGGGAGGTTAAAAACAAGGTGGTAGGGACTTCCCTCTACTAAGGGGACGACAGAGGACAAGATGGTTGAGTGGCATCACCAACTCAATGGACATGAGTTTGAGCAGACTCCGGGAGATGGCAAAGGACAGGGAGGCCTGGCGTGCTGCAGTCCATGGGGTCACAAAGAGTCAGACACGACTGAGCAACTGAACAACAGCAACAGAGACTTCCCTGGTGCCATTTGTTGGGAATCTGCCTTCCAATGCAGGGGACGCAAGTTTGGTCCTTTGTTGGGGAAGTAAGATCCCACATGCTGCAGGGCACCGCAGCTGCTGAGCCTGTGTGCTGCAGTGAAGACCCTTGCAGCCAAGAAATGAATGCATCAAACCAAAGCAAAACCCCCCGCAAAGGAAGATGGAGCAAAGCCCGAGAGCCCTTGAACACGGAAGGTGGAGAGCTATCCTAAGGGGTGTGGCTGGAGGTAGTGTATCTTAGATTTGTAAACTCCGGGTGCGTGGTAGCATTGTTGAATGACCACTAAAGACAGGATAGACAGCCCCACTTTCTATAAGTATAAAGAAAAAAGAACTGCAGAAAACCGAGTAAATAAAAACTCAGGAAAATGGGTCTAGTAGAAGTGAAAGAACAACAAAAATCATGTAAGAAATCCAAGATAAGACGTAGCGTGCGTGCGTGTATGTGCTAAGTCGCTTCGGTCATGTCCTTTTGTTACGAACCTGTGGACTGTAGCCTGCCACACTCCTTTCTGCCATTCTCCAGGCAAGAATACTGGAGTGAGTCGCCATGTCCTCCTCCAGGGGATCTTCCCAGCCTCAGGATTGAACCCACATCTCCTGAATCTCCTGCATTGGCAGGCAGATTCTTTACCACTAGTGCCACCAGGGAAGCCCAAGATGTAGCAATTTGTCCCTAAATAGCAGTAATCACACTGAATGCAAAATAGATTATACTTGTTAAAAGAGTCTCTTTGTATATATATATATTTTAAATCATACTGTGTGTTGTTTTCAAAGCACACACCTAAAACATTAAATACCCAGGAAGTTTGAAAGTATCTTGCTGTTTGCTAAGTCGTGTCTGACTCTTTGCCACCCGACACCACGAAAGTACATGAAACATTAGAAAAAGATCCACAAGGCAAATACGAACCATTGGAAATTGGTGTAGAAATGTTGATATTAAGCAAATAGACTTGAAAGCATAAAAACACTGGAAATAGAGAGCCTTCAATTATAAAAGGAAGAGTATCTATATACATCTGATGATTTCATCTCAAAATCCATAACCCCAAATAAGCAGGAGTAATCAGCTATGTATGTCTATGGGTTTTACATCGCAGAGGGTTCACTTGTTTGCTGGATTTATTAGGGAACTGATGTGAGAGGTAGTCATGAGATAAGAAAGCAAACTGCGCTTCAATCCTGTTGAGTGAAAATGCATCTTAAAAGTTTCCTCCTTGACAGTCTTCATGTGTAAAGTTAAAGTGACAACCTAGCTTTCACCTTTGGAAGCCTGGTTGGGAAGAAGCAGGTTGGGAAAGGCTGTGTGTTTAGCAGCCTTCCTGCCCCTGGGGTGGGTCTGTGGACTTCTCTTCCACGTCACATGTGAGCTTCCTTCTTATGGATGCTGGTAAATGTTTTGCCTTCCTCTTATAGCCGAAGAAAGGTGGGAAATGTGCTCTAATCTCCCCTTGACATTCCCATCAGATAAGCTCCTGCCACAGCCGTGTGGTTTGAGGATGGATTTGAAATTCGGATCCTCTGAGCAAAGACACCAGGCACCAAAGAGTGGGACAGCAAACAAGTAGTTTATTCATGGTGACTATGGGTGGGCTCGCCCGCCCAGCCCCTTCCTTGCACCTTCCCAAGTGCACCCCAGCGTTGTCTGCCGAGTATCCTCTTGTGCGGCCAGCACCCCATGGACCCCCCCCCTTCCAATTCCTGTGGCTCCTTTCATTCTTAATTAGGGAGCTCCCTTCTGTGGCTACCTTTGCCCTTTTCATGGTGAACTTACTTCCTCAGATCTAAGATGACCATCAGTGTTTGTCAACACTGGTGTTCAGGGGCAGCGAGGATGGGACGCTTTCTTTGTGGGAGACATTGGTGCCCTTGGGGCTCTTGGGGAGCCAAGGGTCGCAGCAGCAGCGCCCCGGGCAGAGGGCTGCCTTCACACCAGTTCTGGGAAAGGCAGGGCCTTGTCTGCTCCATTGCTCCCTGATTTTCATGTCTTTCGTATCATCTTTGGCACCTTGTTCCTGGGATTCTAAAGGGTACCCGCTTTTGCCTTTAATTGGAGGTCCTTAAGCTCAAATCTGAACTGTGCATGAAAAAAAAGACACATCCCTTAAATGTAAGCACCTTTTGCTCGCTTTACAGACATCTGCCCTGTTCCCCTCCCTCTGGTTTTCACCTGATCACTGGTCACGTGCCAGGCATTCTGCCAGGCCTCTCTCCTTCGCAGACCTGCCTGGGTGGAGGAGGCTCTGGGCTCTCCACCCTGACCTTGGCCACCTGTATCCCTGCTCACCCCAGTCCAGGACCCAGCCGCTCACCTCTGGCCTCTTTTTCCAGCATCTCCAGCTTCTCGTTCTCTTAGTTCTTTTCTTTCTGGGATGAAATATTTATCGACCCTCCCCTCCCTTGTGGGCATCCCTGGTAGCTCAGATGGTAAAGGATCCGCTGGCAATGCAGGAGACCCTGGTTCGAGCCCCTGGAGGAGGGAATGGCAACCCACTCGAGTATTTCTTGCCTGGAAAATCTCACGGACAGAGGAGCCTGGTGGGCTACAGTCCATGGGGTCCCAAAGGGTCAGACACGACCGAGTGACTGTCACTTGATTCTGCTCCATAGTTTCAGAGACTGGCTGGTTTTGAAGGACTGTTGGGTGACTTTCCTTGGCCTCCTCATTGCTGTGTGGCAGGCCAACCAGCTTTCTGTGTCTCTAGCTGATAAAACTGCGACCCGGGGCCTGCCGTGACGTGCGTGGCCCAGAGTGGACGTTCAGCACTCTGTCATAATTGACCGTAACCTGGACCAGCCACTTAGGTGAATCCCCTCCACTCACCTTCGAGGGAAAACCTCCGATCCTTTTTGTCTCCACAAACGTGTCCACCTCGGTGTATGTGCAAGCTCATCCCCGAGAAGTCACTGACAGAGCGCCAGAACCCAGTGGCCGCTGCCCGTGTACCTGCAGATACCACGTGTCACTGTCCCCTTCAGGCTGGTTCTGAAGAGTGTGTTCTGTTCAGAGTACACGGGCTGGGTGGGAGCAGAGGGGCCACCCTGTAGACCCTAGACGATAAGAACAGATTCAGCATAGTAAGTGAGGGATGTTCACAGGCCTGAAGAAATAGGGTGGACTTCTTCTCTCTAGCCCTCCACCTTGCTTGATAAAGATCCTTTGAGGGGGCTGCTGGTGCTGCTGCTAAGTCATTTCAGTTGTGTCCGACTCTGTGCGACCCCATAGATGGCAGCCCACCAGGCTCCCTTGTCCCTGGGATTCTCCAGGCAAGAACACTGGAGTGGGTTGTCATTTCCTTCTCCAATGCATGAAAAGACGTTGCTCAGTCGTGTCTGACCCTCAGTGACCCTATGGACTGCAGCCTTCCAGGCTCCTCCGTCCATGGGATTTTCCAGGCAAGAGTACTGGAGTGGGGTGCCATTGCCTTCTCCGTTGAGGGGGCTAAGAGGACAGTATTTGAAATCAGGAGAGCCCTGGGCTGCGAGGTGGCTCCAGATGGAGCCTGGTTTAAGGCCATGTGCAGTAGATTGGGGCTCAGCAAACAGTGGTCCGGGTATTGAGCCAAATCACGCTCTACGTTTGTAGCTTTATTCATGGAAAGCTGTGTGGCTCTTCCCAGAGAGGAAGGTGACATCAGCCTTGCTCTACTGCAGGGAGGGCCGAGACCTGGAGTGACTGCCTTCCCCAGCTTTCCCTGTCCGCCCTCTCATCTATGAATGCTTTCTGTTAAAGCAAAGTGTAATGTACATCCTATGTCCGAGGTAAATCTAAGGTCATGCTTCAGATTTATGGGTTCTTTTGGACAGAATAGCCTTTGGAGGCACCTTCAATATAGAAACAGAAGCATCTTTATTGCTTAATGAAGAGCCGTATCTCATTTTTCTGAAACGTGCTCATAGGTAAAACAGATTTTGGGTTTAGGGAGAAGAAATTTCTTTTTCCGAGTTAAGTTTAAGACGCATTAGTGTGTGTCTTGGGGTTTTGTTTTTGAAGGCTCCTTTGTAAAATGAGTTCTAAATTGTCTTTAATTTCAAGATGTTGAACTAGCAGTGTACTAAACGAATTTTTCTTCAAGTCAACTTCTTCAAAACTTGACATGGTGAAGTAACATGACAGAGATTCAGAAAGGAAGTGTTGAAAGTCTTCTGGTTGAATTAATTTAAAAGGTACTAAATATAGATTATTCTATAGAACAGTTCTGGTGTTTGGAGAAGGAGGAACCTGGAAAGAGCTTCGTGTTTACTTGGTGGCAGCGAGTCCTGCAGCTGATGTGACTGCTGCCGGCCCTTGACTGCACCACCAGGGCCTGGTCTCGGGCTGGTTCAGACCTGCTGGTCAGCATCGGACCATTTCTGCACACAGTCTGGCAGAGCCAGGAACCTCCTGACTGATCTGAAGACCCATTCCTTCTTTGTGTTGTACAGTGATTGTGAGTAGAATGACTCTATGCTAATGAATTTCTGGAGTGTGGCTGACGCGGCTATGTTGCATGTTCACACCGGAGTTTTATAAAAAGAAATGAACAGTGCTTTCCACGTGAAGCTTTTTGCAAGTGATTCTGGGAAAACAAGGTGCCTTTTGACAATCATCTGCTCTTTTAGCTTCTAAAGAAACAACCAAGTCAATGTTCCTTTTTAGATTTACAAAGCTGTGAAGTCCCTATTAAATTACCAATGATGTTTTTCACAGAACTGGAACAAAAAATTTTACAGTTTGTATGGAAACACAAAAGACCCCAAATAACCAAAGCAACTTTGACAAAGAAACACTGAGCTGGAGGAATCAAGCTTCCTGACTTCAGACTATACTACAAAGCTGCAGTCATCAAGACAGTGTGGTACTGGTACAGAAACAGAAATACAGACCAATGAAACAAGCTAGAAAGGCCAGAGATTAGACTTACACACCTATGGGCACCTTACCTTTGAGAAAACAGGCAAGAATATGCAATGAAGATGGAGAAAAGACAGCCTCTTCAGTAAATGGCACTGTGAAAACTGGACAGCTACATATAAAAGAATTAAACTGGAACACTTCCTAATGTCATACTCAAAAATAAACTCAAAATGGATTAAAGACTTAAATGTAAGGTCAGAAACTATAAAGTTCTTAAAGGAAAACAGGCAAAAGACTCTGACATACATCATAGCAAGATCCTCTGTGACAAACCTAGAGTATTGGAAATAAAAATAAGCAAATGAGACCTAACTAAACTCAAAAGCTTTTGCACAGCAACGGAAACAGTAAACAAGATTAAAAGACAGCCCTCAGAATGGGAGAAAATAATTGCAAGTGAAGCAAATGACAAAGGATTAATCTCTACATGTTTTAAACTTGCAGGAAAGTTGGAAATACAGCCAGAGAACTTGCTTCCCTCCAACCATTGTCTGTCTATTTCCTACCAAAAAGGACATTGTCTTGTACAACCGGAATCGCACCATGAGAATCAGGAAATTAGTGCTGACTCATGACTGCCTTCTAACACTCAGACCCCGCCGTGACCATGTCTAACGGGTCCCGTGTCGAGTCACCCGTCACATTTGGTGTCCTTCAGCCTGGAGCCACTCCTCCGTGCTTCCTTAACTTCTGTGTCCCGGTGTTTTGGGGAGGGCCCCTCACATTGGGTTTGTCTGACATCTCACAGCTGTATTCTGGTTGCACGTCTTCAGCAGGCGTATCCTGGAAGCCCTGCCGGGCCCTCCTCACACTCTCCCGTCAAGCGGCGCACAGTTTACTCTGTCCTCTTATGTCTGATGTCCACTCTGATCCCTGGCTTAAGGTGGTGTCTGCCAGATGGCTCTGTTGTAAAGCGAGTCCTTCCCCCTTTGTAATTACTGAGCACTTTGTGAGGATGTACTTTGAAATGCTGTATATAACATGCTGTCCATCATCCACTTTTGCTTCTTGGTGTCGGTGGGGACTCCTGGTTTCCTAGTGACTGGATGGATGACCCTCCGTCACCTGCACTGTCCCCTCTGATGCTCAGTTGCCCCTCACTTGGCCAGCGTGCGCCTCCTCAAACTGGCTTCTCCGCCCTGTCCTGTCCACATCGTCCTTGGGCTTTTCCTCGCTTTGGGGCTCATCTTGTGCTGGAATCAGACATGCCTCCACAGACCCCTGGTTCCCCGCAGAGCAGAATGATGCTCAGAAATAGAGACCCGGGTTCCACCTGTTATTGCCATTGCTCCATCACTGTTCTCAGGTCCTCTCGGCAGATGGGGGGGGAACGTGAGTGAGTGTGCACGTACGTCTTTGCACACCAGCCTGTGGGAAACTGTGTCTACACGTGGATCCCCCAGTTCCAGTCCACTGCCCCTGGGCTGACTCAGGTGTTCCCCTTTTGCATATTTCTAACTCCGTTGTCCAGAATGAGGAACCCAGTCTCAGGACCCTTATTAGTCTGTTGGCTTAGTAGGTGAATACACTGGAGGTCCCCAGTCTACATCCGGCAGGCTGCCTGCTGCCGGGAACCCTGTGCCCCACTGGGCTTGGTCTCCCCGCACCCCCGGCCCCTGCCCGTCTCACCTGTGAGACCTGATCCTGCTCAGCTGTGGGACTGAAGTGCTGGAGGAGGAGAAGGCTGATGGGCTCAGTTGGTGTCTCAGGAACTGCACGCTTCCTCTGGGCCTCGTCAGGGGCCCGGATTCTGTTTGTTCCTGTCTGAGGTTCTCAGGACTGGCTCATTACGACCTGTCTCTGTCGGCACCCTCTCTCTGGCAGTTTCCCTGAGCAGCATCAGGTCTGTAACAGCCCTGTTGATTTGAGGAACTGCTTTGCAGCCTAATTTATAAAAAATTCAAACAGTAATTTTCAGAGTATTTTAGATACTCTTTTGCACTCAACCCTCAGCTCTTTAAAACTCTGGCTACTTTATAGCTGTTGCAGTTATTATTTCTTTTTCTTAAAATGGTATATCCTCGAAGTAGGGGAAAAAATAATAATAAGCACAGAATTGCTGATAAGCAGAAACAAGTGAAAAGAGACAGCAGTTAGTGTGTGTTTGCAACGTAACCTTTTCACTTGCTCTTGGGGAATTATCCTAAAGCGGTACATCAATACCGAAAGACACAAAACTGGAACTCTGCACCCCGTCATAAAACCAGGAGAAAAAGTGAAGCAGGCACTTGTGGCTGCGAGCTCCCTTCAGGCTGCAGCAAAAAGCCAGAAGCCCTTTCGTGAGTCACAAGACAGCCAGCGGCTGCCTACAGATAACCCCATCCCGGCCCCAGACGGAAGGGCTTTGCCGTGAGGTTCAGAGTTTAACTCAGCTAAGAGCGGCAAAGGCTGCTGATGGAGGTGTTCTGAACTCCTAGAACCATCTCTTCCCATCCTGTTGATGTGCAGAAAGGAACAGCGCTCGCTGACTCTGCTCCTGTGTGTCACGGCTCCCAGCCGGGCCAGCTGTCTGGTATTCACGTCCTGTGTCTCCGAATGTTCTCTCCCGCAGAACACGTACACCAATGCAGATAAGTTACTCGAGGCGGCCGAGCAGCTGGCCCAGACCGGAGAATGTGACCCGGAAGAGATCTATCAGGCTGCTCATCAGCTCGAGGACCGGATACAGGATTTCGTGCGGCGCGTTGAGCAGCGGAAGATCCTCCTGGACATGTCGGTATCCTTTCACACGCACGTGAAGGAGGTAAGCTTCCGGGGCAAAGATGGAGCCCCGCCCGGAAGGGCCTTGGGGCTCCTTGGGTGGAACAAGAGTGGTTGTGATGCCAGGAAGGGGACCAGAGGTGGCCGGCGAGGCCGTGTCGCCCCTGGGTGGTGGTGGGGACCCAGCTGGCCTTGCAGGCTTGCCTTTGTCACACGGGCACACATGCGCCGTCTCCCAGGGAGGCGCCTGCCAGGACCAGACCTGTGAGGGTAGGGGTGGCCTGGGAGCTGCAGGTCAGGAGGAGAGCTGGGAAAACAGGAGCTGGAGGAGACCCTTGGAGAGAGGAGGGCACGTTCATTTTAGCAGAAGCAATGACCTGAACTTTGGGGTCAGAACTCTGGGGCTTCCTTTCTGCCTATGAGCCTGTCATGTGGTTGAAGGCATGGCTGCGTTCTGATTTTATCAGACTGTGTGGCTGCCCTCAGATACTCGTAGGAGTGCATTTTATATAATGCTGAATTTATTAACAGTGCTGTCATCAGTAAGCTCTCCTGGTAAACTTGTCTTCAGATAAGAGATAATGTGTAATTTGGTAAGTGGGAAGTAGGTTGGTATTAATTATATCTTGCATGTGTGTTATTCTTAGTGAAAACTGTAGTCCAGTCTAAAATTGGAAAAAAAAAGAAAATCATAGAAAGTTACAGTTGAAGAAACTATAATATTATGTAACCTTTGAGATAAAAAGATTTGTAATAAAAGCTAAAGTTTTCGGTAGGACTGCAAATTTAAAATGTCACCTTCACTGGGGATAAATTCTCCATTTCACACTCTTTATAAACTAGAAATGGGGGCCCTTGTAGATAATTTGAGGTTGAGTTCAGAAAGGCTGTAGTAACAGGCTAGGAAGAAAGATCTGGAAGGAACCAGACTGTGGAAGACACTTGCTAACGGGTAGGCCTGGCTTGCCTTGTTTAAAGACTCAGGAACTTGTGAATTTGTTTAAAAGAAAAGAACTTCTCTGCACGTCTGAGATCTTGGGCAGTCGGTCCTCAACCAGGCCATTTGTAGCTTGAATGTTTGACTCCAGGAAAACCATATTCACTTTCAACTCTGAAATTTTTTGAGCCCCGGAGATCTAGTATGTAATACTCTGTCAGTTGTGTCCGACTCTTTGCAACCCTCTGGACTGTAGCCCGCCAGGCTCTTTTGTCCATGGGATTCTCCAGGCAGGAATACTGGAGTGGGTTGCCATGCCTTCCTCCAGGGGAGAATAGTATAGGGGGCATATGTGGCGAGTGACTGGGACCCTGAGCAGCCCTTTCTGGGAAGGGGCTGGTGCCCTTTAGACCCTGGACTCTTTGTCAGCATAGAAAACTGACAGGAGCAGCTTCTCTTTCTGGTTTAGTAATGCCACCCCTAAAAAAGACACCACAGTGTTTAAAAAGACACTGTTTTTCTCCAAGGAGACACGTTAAGTAGACATTGATTCACGGTGGTTTCTGACTACCGGTGCACGTTCCCCGGTTCCTCACTCATCTGAGTCAAGCCGCTACCACTAACTGGTCTCTCTGCCCCTGCCAGCTCCCAGCCCCCTGCAGCCCTGCCACCAGAAATACACGTGTCGTGACTTAGATCACCTTGCTTTTGTACCATCAGTGATTCTCTGTGTCTGGAGCACCAGCTTGAAACACCTCAGCGTCCTCACGGTCTGGTCCATGCTGTGGGATGCACTGCTTTTCTTCTCTTCCGCAGCAGTTAGCCATCCGTCCCACCGCCCCGCACTGGAGAGCTTTCTCTTTACGCACCTGTTACAGCTCCTGTTTTAGGATAGCTGTGGGTTACTCTCTCTTTCCATCCGTATTATTATAGGATGCTAGCTGCTCTTTCTCGGATGCATTTTTTCCACCCTGAGAGAGAGAAAGATGCTGTGTGTGAAAAAGTAGGTTGTGTCTTTGCTCTTTAAGCTGGGACAGACAGAAAGCAGAGCCGACTGGACCTTCCGAGGGAGGTGCGGTGGGTGGGGGCTGCCGTTCCTCACCCAGGCTGCAGGGGGCGCTGTGGCCCTGGATGGGCCCCTGGGCCGCACGCACAGACTGAGCTGAAAGGAGGGCTGGAGGCCTGGAGTCTGCAGGGCACACAGGAGCTGGTGATGGGCTGCCTGTGTCCCAGGCCTCCAGTTAGGGATATTCTTAGCAGGATCCATGAAGATTTAACTCACATTTAGGACCAAAGAAAAGACGCTTTCCACGAAGCACTATTTATGACTTTAATCAGCTTTTCCACTTTTTGTTACGGTTCTCGTGGAGCAGGCACTAAAGGAAACCGGAAGGAAAGCCTTTTGCAAAAGCCGTTCTCCAGAGACTTAAGTTTGGGTTCACTGGATTTTGTAACATCAGCAGCATTTTTAAGGAAAAATTTTACAGTGAAAGCATTCCAGTTGGCCAACTATAGAAATGTGTTGTGTCACTAGGCCTGGACATTTATTGAATAGTGAAAATACATTTTGTTCTCTTGACTTAACACTGTAGGAACTTCTAGTATATATGAAGTTTGTAGACTAAGAAGAACTTAAACCTGTTTGAGGAGTGAAGTGGTTCCCCTTAGCAATTCAAGACATTTCCATGTATTCATTCTTTGTGCATGAAAGACCATCACAGAAGCAGAGAAACTGGTGTGTTTACTATGATTTGGTTCCTTGTAAATGTGTGCCCCCAAAGTGACCTGGGCCAGGGGAGGGTTGGGTGACAGTTGTGGGGAGGGGTGCCAGAGGCGACCAGAGGGGAGGCCTTTAGGGAAGCTGGTCACCCATGGGCATGGAATGTGCTGTGATTCTTCCCCTCGACGTGCTGAGACTTCATTTTTAGCCCCCGTATTTTGTCGGTAGATTGACTATTTTTTTTTCCTGACCAGCCCAGGAACCTTCCTCGCTCTCCTTTCTCTCTGCTGCACGAATGTCCTCTGACCCACCAGGGTACTTGGTAGGTTTTACATCGGAAGGAATGGCTTCTTCAGTCTTTGTGTATTGAAAACGGTTATTGAAAAATGACTTTGTTTAGAACAAATTTCATTATCTGCTTTAAAACAAAATTAAAAGTGAGAGAAAGGCCAGGAGGAGGAAATCATGCTAATTAAATGTGTGTTTGCATCAGGGCACTAATATTTTAACATATCAGATGAATGAAAACTTGCTAGAGATTTAAGTTATCAGAATGAATTTTTCTCAAGCAATTCATATGACTTAAAATCACACAGAGCGAGATAGGAAAAGCGAGTTGCCATTTTTGTTTAGGCAAATACAGGAAGCTTTTAAGAAGTTAATGGTCAGAGGTTCTCCTGACATGGACATTCACCGTCCTCACACCCAGATGTTTGGCTGTGCTTTTATTTCTCACTTGATCTGGAGCATAGCCCTCTCCATCTTGTGGTCAATCTTTGACTCTCTGAGGAGCAAGTAATTCAGAGGTGATCTCATTAACAGCCAACTTGGAGAAGGTGCCAGCGCACGGTGATACCTGCTCAGTGTTAGGTCTGGAATTTCTATGACCGAAGGTTGGTGGTGGTAAGTCTTGTTGCGGACTGAGCACTTGGGCTCAGTGTGGAGACTTCAGCCTCCCCTCTCTTATACCTGGAGGACAGAACGTGGGTGCTCGATCCCGGGAAGAAGGAAAAGAGGAAACACAGCCAACTCGTGAATAACATGGGTTTGAACTGCACAGGTCTGCACACGCGTAGATGTTTTTCAGCTACACGATCTGAGCTGCAGATGTGGAGGGACTCTGGATGCAGAGGGCTGACTGGAGATCCTCCATGGATTTCTGACTGTGTCCCTACTTCTGTGTTGTTCAAGGGTCAGCTGCATTTTCACATGGATGGCAAGTGTTTTATACCTTGATTTGAATGCAGAGGTGGCTGAGAGAGGTGGTCAGCTCTAATCTCACCTTTAAACCCAGATTGGGAAGCATCCTGGGACCCTTTTTTTTTTTTCTCTGAAAGTATTCATGAAATTATTTAATCTTTCATGTGATTTGAAGACTGTTCATCTGTCCTTTTTTTAAAAAAAAAAAAGATTTTGAAGTAGTATTTAAAAGGATTGTTGATTTTAAGAGAGATTTTGTCTTCTGTTAGTCTCTTTCTTCCCCTCATTTTTAGTTGTATTTTATTCACATCAGTTCTGATGATAATTCTCCCACTGGAGAACTTTTTTGCCTATCCTCCTTCCCTTTTGAATGCATTTTCCACTGTTTATTCCTTCATCCATCTACTCTTTTCACCCATTCATTCCAAAGTGTCTCCCAGGCCAGCTGTAACTTCCAGGGAGGGGATAAACAGAACGACAAGGGAAGAGCATTCTTTTGTGTTTGTCTCATATTTTAGATGGCTGTCTGTTTCTCCTGCTACAAGTTGAGTCACTTGAAGACCACAGTCTCATTTCCCTTGTCTTTGTAGCCTGCCTCCCAGACTTAGCAGATACTCGGTCACTTCGTGGAAGAAACGATGTCTATTTCTAGCTGATCATCCCCGAGACTTAATGATAGAGGGCCATGGTTCCATTTTCAAATATAGCAAAGGCGTAATTATTGTCATCCATTCATACTCTTCAACTTCATTCTCAAAATTAGGTCCCGAGTCACCCAATAATTACCTTTGAAATGGGTGGGTTCTTTGAGGCAAGCAGGTGGTGACCTTGGGTCCTCAGCCAGTTTATTTCTGGAACCGAGTCGGTGACCTTGAGCTGTTTTTTTGTTGTTGTTATTCACTTGGTTCCCAGGAGCCATGGTTTCCCAGGAGAGATGATTCCCGTTGGAACTGGGCTGTGATTCTTGCTGGGTTAAGTCAAGAAGTCCTTTGTTGCTGCTTGTGCAAGCTTACACCCTGAACTGGGACCAGTTTTTGTTTGGGGAAACCCCCAAGAAAGGGAACCTTTCCTTTTATTCAGAAGTCAGAAATAAAGGCCTCCCCACCACCTGGAGATGTTTTGGTCATGGCATGCCAGCCTGGCTTCATTTCTGTGCCTAACAGTTGAGCAAGCAGGCCTCTTTCTTTACCCTGCGCCAGTGCCCAGCGTCCCCCGGGAGCAGGGGGAGTGCGTGGGGGCCCTGCCCCTGCTCGGAGGAGGATCACGAGGAGGCAGGAGCTCAAGGCTCCTGTGTCCACGGTGTGGAGCTTCCCGGCTGCTTCTCCTACCATGCTCACCACGTTTGAAAACCTCCCTTGTGACTCTTCCACCAGCCAGCGCTCAAAGGGCCTAGATTCCTTTTCTCTTCTTTCCCCATGGAGCTGGAGAAGCAGTCTGGCATCTGGCAGTTAAACTGATTCAGGAAAGGTTAAACCAACTACAGGCAGCTTGTGGCCCTCGCGTGGACCGCAGTTGTCCTCTGATGTCCTCTGCAGTCTTGTGGCTGCAGGCAGTGGCGGTGCAGACCTGTTCAGGACCCCTGCCCTTTCCAGTTCAGTTCAGTTGCTCAGTCGTGTCCGACTTTTTGCAACCCCATGGACTGCAGCCCGCCAGGCCTCCCTGTCCATTGCCAACTCCCGGAGTTTACTTAAACTCATGTCCATTGAGTCGGTGATGGCATCCAGCCATCTCATCCTCTGTCGTCCCCTTCTCCTCCCGCCTTCAATCTTTCCCAGCATCAGGGTCTTTTCAAATGAATCAGTTCTTTGTATCAGGTGGTCAGAGTATTGGAGTTTCAGCTTCATCATCAGTCCTTCCAACGACTATTTCAGGACTGATTTCCTTTAGGATGGACTGGTTGGATCTCTGTGCAGTCCAAGGGACTAGTCTTCTCCAACACCACAGTTCAAAAGCATCAATTCTCCGGCACTCAGCTTTCCTTTAGTCCAACTCTCACAACCATACATGGCTACTGGAAAAACCATAGCCTTGACTAGATGGACCTTTGTTGGCAAAGTAATGTCTCTGCTTTTCAATATGCTTCTAGGTTGGTCATAGTTTTTCTTCCAAGGAGCAAGTGTCTTTTAATTTCATAGCTGCAGTCACCATCTGCAGTGATTTTGGAACCCAAAAAAATAAAGTAATCCACATTTCCATTGTTTCCCCATCTATTTGCCATGAAGTGATGGGACCAGATGCCATGATCTTAGTTTTTTGAACTAAGTTTTCTGAACTCTGCCCTTTCCAGAAAAGCCCCATTTCTGTTCACGGCAGGACTGCCTTCAGGGGAGGGATCATGGTCCTTCTCCGGGTGACCCCAGCCTCTGATTTCTCCAAATCCCTTGTGTTACCCATGCAAAGGTCTCTAAAATTTGGTTCCCAACTTTTCAAGACTTTTATTTTGAACTTCTTGGCTCTATTTTCGATCATCTCTCTGTAGTCTCTAAAACAATTCGCTTTATTGTTTATTCTTAAATATGTGTGATACCTTGAGCCATAGTTTCTTTTTGTAACTTCCTGTTTTGAAATATTTAGGATCACAGAATGTTGGGAGAAAGGGAAACGGGAGGTCCCTGCACCTTCTTCTGTCATCTCTGAGGGGTCACGTCTCGCATAACCACGTGCCTTGTCAGAGCGTGAACGTGACTTTGCCACACTTTCCGAGCTTACTCGAGTTTCCCCAAGTGTGCGTGCCCCGTGTGTGTATGTGTACATGCGAGCACGCATGTTTAGTTTCATGCAGTTTTGCTGTGTGTAGATTCGTGTAACCATCACCACTCTTCCACACAAGGTCATACAGAATCACCCATCACCAGTGGACTCCTCTGTGCCTCCTCCTTACAACCATGCCCACCCCTACCCCCACCCTCACCCCTGGCAGCCACTCGTCTGTCCTTCTCCATCTCGATAATTTTATTTCAAAAATATTACATAGATGGAATCATACCACGTGTACCTTTTTGAGATTGGCTCTTTCTGCTCAGCACAGTTCGCCTCGGAACCCTTCCCTGTTGTCTCACGAGCCAGTACTTTGTCGCTGGGTAGTCTCTCGTATGGACACATCCAGTTACTGAACAATTTACCTTTTAAAGAACAATGAGGATATTTTGACTTTTCCAAGAAGAGAAGCTGTGGACCTTCCTGTGCAGGTTTTTGCATGAACTTATAAGTTTTCATGTCTCTGGGATAATTGCCCAAGAGTGCAATTGCTGGGTCCTTTGGTTAAACACACACTGTTCTGAAAGAAAGTGCCAAACTTTTCCAGAGTGACTGTACCATTTTACACTCCCACTAGCAATTTACGAGTGATCTGTAGCTTATTAACCTCTCAGACATCCAGGATTG
Source organism: Aepyceros melampus (assembly GCA_006408695.1). Classification (NCBI taxonomy): domain Eukaryota; kingdom Metazoa; phylum Chordata; class Mammalia; order Artiodactyla; family Bovidae; genus Aepyceros; species Aepyceros melampus. The sequence continues at coordinate 763,396 of SJXQ01005408.1, read as the reverse complement.
CTTTGATATATTTGTCAATGGGAAAGGTTAAGATCAAACGCAGAATATTTTAGGAAGTAAAGTTTAGCTTATATGATCAGATGTTGGTAATTTTTGTGTTAATATTCAGTTCCTTAGATGAACTCTCTAAGTATGCTTTTAAATGTTTGATTTCTTTAGTTTATTTATCTGATACAGATACAAATAAACAGGTGAATGGCCACAAGCAAGGGGACAGATACTCGAGGTCTAGAACCATCCTCTGCATCATTAGACCTTGCAAGACTGAGCCTTAGATTTAAGTTTGGACATTTAGTTGCTCCCTATTGGTTTATCAACCAAATCTTCACATAGGTTGTGGTATCTGATATTTATTTCTTTCTTTTTTTAAATAGGTGGTCTTCCCCTGGGTGGGACTATCCCCCAAGGTAGTTGTAATCATTTCTGATTTCCTTCTGTAAAAATATAATCTTTATTAAAATAATGAAGAAAGTATATTAAGAGTGGCACATTCCCTGACTTAACTGGTCGAGTGACATGGGGCATACTGCTCCATGGTACCCCAGCTCTCCCTGCAGAACTGGGAATAACAGCATCTCTGAGGGTTATGGGCCATACACACTCCAGGTCCCAGTTGCCAGTAAAGGTGAGTGTCTTTCCTCGTCCCTGCCTTGTTACTTGACAAATGATTTAAACAGTCATTTCCAGGGTGCAACCCTGATGGCTCCCTTACTCATCTTGGAGCAACAGGAGCTGCTTGATTGCCCCTGCTGCCCCTTCTCAGAGCTGGCGCCTCACTCTGACCCTTCAGGTCAGCTGCCAGAACCTTGCCAGGGCTCACCTCCAGCGCTGCATCCAGGGCAGTGCCTGGGGGCAGAGGAGGTGGCTCCAGACAACAACTGCTCCTGGCTCTGTCACATCTCCTGGCATTCTTTGTTTACATCACTCACTACTTTTGTTTCTAGCCAAAGCTGCAAAATAAATGGAATTTTTTTTTCCACCAAACAAATATTTGGAAAACCTTTGAGTTCTGGCCAGTTGGGAAAGAGGGATGTTATTATCTAAAAGAAAAATTCTTTTTTCAAAAAGTTTAGTGTAATTCATGTTAAAAGATTATTTTTGTTAGAGAGTGGTTTAAAGCTGGTTTCTCTCTAGGCATAGTGGCTCAGATGGTAAAGCATCTGCCTGCAATGCGGGAGACCCGGGTTCAATCCCAGGGTCGGGAAGGTCCCCTGGAGAAGGAAATGGCAACCCACTCCAGTACTCTTGCCTGGAGAATCCCAAGGACAGAGGAGCCTGGTGGGCTGCAGTCCATGTGGTTGCAAAGATTCGGACACAACTTAGCAACTAAACAACAGCAACAATAGAGTGGGACCAGTGAGCATCTGACCAAGCATTGGACATTCAGTGTGTACACAAGACAGAGCAGTGTGGGCTGAACGGCTGTGAAAAGAATCGATTGACAGTGTCAGTTAACACACAGTCAAAGACTGTCCTTATCCTCCCAAACTGATCTCCAAGGAGACCTTGCCAGGCAGAAAGGGTTTGTACCTTTCTTTCGTAACTCACACCCAGCATGCGAATAAGGAAGTCATTTCCAACCCAGGCACATAATTGAATCAGCTTGTTGACGAAGGGGATGTAGGAGCTGGAGACCAGTCATCCAGGTGGACCCCACGCCCCACAGACGGATGGTTTTAACCCCTGGTGTCACGTTTATAGGGGAGCAGACTGTGCAGTCACCACGTCTTTAACTTGACTCCACTAACCTAGTCAGAACTTTTTGTCTGTCTGGGACACCTGGAGAGAATACGGATCCAAACCCAGCCATCCTGAAAACTTGCTTTGTTGTGTTGAGAGCGATTTATCTTGAAAATGGGCAGGTTGGCATAAGCCAGGACAGGCTTGGTGCTGAAGCAGAAATCATCATGGCTATATTAAAAGCCCTGGCTGGCGAGGCTGGCAGTGGGTGCTGGTTAGAGAATGACATCTGCGGGGCTGGAGGATGTGTGCCCTGCAGACCTCTGCCTGCGCACGACGCCTTCGAGTGGGTGGATTGGTGCGGAGGACAAGCTTATCAAAGTCTAGACCAGGGTCTGCCAGATACGTCAGATAAGAAAATAGCTTCTGAAAAGATCCCAGCAAGCATAAGTCCAGATCTCTCACAGAAATGTCATTCATGGGTTTTAATTTATGAGTCTGCTTTGACTCAGAATAGGCAGGTGACTTCCCCGGTGGTCCACTGCAGGAGATGTGGGTTTGTTCCCTGGTCGGGGAACTAATAAGATCCCCTGGGGAAGGAAATGGCAACCCAACCCCTCCCATGTTCTTGCCTGGAAAATCCCATGGACAGAGGAGCCTGGCGGGCTCCAGTGCATGGGGGTTGCAGAGTCGGACACGACTGAGCAACTAACACTTTCAAGAATAACCAGGTGCTCCTGAAACCCTTCCTCCTCAGTCAGGTGACAGGCATGTGCCCCCAAAAGACCCAGTTGCTCATTTCAGACTGAGGAACATGCTGCTTATAGCTGGAACAGTTCCGCTTTGATCCAGGCTTCCTCTGCCAGAAACAGAATTGTGTTTTCTGTGTGTGGCACGCACCCTCTGCAATTCCGCCTGTAAATTGCCATCGAAACCACCCACTTCTGCTGCCAGCCCTTGCGGTTCCCACACTAGCCCTGCAACCCTGTATTCCCATTGGAACCTGAGTGATGGTCACAGACAAGCGCAGGGTTGTGGGCACCAGTGGAGGTGGCTTCTGTTCACGCGGTGCTTGGGGGGTTGAGTGCTGCCACACTTATGTGGCTTTTCTCTCTATTCCCAAACTGGCTTTTCCTATTAGGGGAGATGGTGAAACGGTCCCATTTCATAGAGGAGAAAACTGAAGGCAGAGAAGGCCAAGGACATGCCCAAGGTCACGTAGGGGATAAGGACCCTCCTCTGGTCCTCCACATGGCCCAGGCTTGTAGCCCTCACCTGGGCGAGGCTGCAGGTGGAGCAGCCCCCAAGTCTCAGGGCTTGCATCTGACCTCCTCACCAACCCGGTTAGAGACTCAGTCCTTGCCTGGGCTCCCCACCCCAGTGAGCACTTCTAGGAGCCTCACTAATGAAGAAGGGGCTTTTTCAGGGGACTTTTCTCCCAGCAGAACCATCATCCCTTCTTTAGGCTTCACCCAGCACAGCGCACAGTGTGGGGAAGGGGCTGGAATAGGGGGCACATGGGGGTCCGACCCAGCTGGATGCTGGATCCAGGACCAGACTGTCCTGCATCTTAGCACTGGGTTTTCTCCCAAAAACCCCACCTGTCTTCCTGAACCTGGACTGTGATCCATACCCCCTTCTGGGCTGAGTTGATGTTCTCTGCATGGATAACTCAGAGGTGGTGAAGAAGGGGCTTTTTCAGGGGACTTTTCTCCCAGCAGAACCATCATCCCTTCTTTAGGCTTCACCCAGCACAGCGCACAGTGTGGGGAAGGGGCTGGAATAGGGGGCACACGGGGGTCCGACCCAGCTGGATGCTGGACCCAGGACCAGACTGTCCTGCATCTTAGCACTGGGTTTTCTCCCAAAAACCCCACCTGTCTTCCTGAACCTGGACTGTGATCCATACCCCCTTCTGGGCCGAGTTGATGTTCTCTGCATGGATAACTCAGAGGTGGCCTCTAGGGGGCAGCATTGCCTCACTCCGGCTGCCTAGCCATCCCCTGGCTGCAGGCGAGGTTCTCTTAGAAGCAGACTCTTGACTGCTGAGAACTTGGGTAGACTATACAGCTCCTCTCTCACTGTGGGGTAGAGGTTTATCTTTTTATTGTAAATTAGCAGCATGTACAGAAATGCAGTTTCCCCCCACCCCTTAGGAAATCTGGTAGAAAGTTTCACAGGTATCCTAGAGCCTCTTTCTCATTTCTTTATTCAGAGGTTATTTTAGGCATCATAGGTACCACTTTGAAACCTTAACAATAGACTTTGCCTGAATCATATTGTATTATTATGATATGTCTCAGTTCATCATCAACTGGCATCAGAAATTACCTCTCTCTGAGACTTTGTCCTCCAAAACGAATTTCCTGTAGGACTAGAGAGACGAATTCTAAAACGGTAAAGGATCTTTGGGCGTTTCAATTGTGGATTTATGTGTAACCTGTTCTTCTACCTCGGTTATTCTTCCCTTTTCAAGTGTGTGAACCCAGGATGGACCCCAGTGGTCTACTCCACACCTGGGCCCTTCACTGGCCCCACGGCCGGCTGGGCAGTGTGCAGCCTCCACCCTGGATGCGTGTTGAGAGGTCCAGGCTGTCGAAGGAATAAACGAGTTCTTTCCTGATTTCCCTCAATCTTTCCCAGCATCAGGGTCATTTCCAGTGGGTCAGCTCTTCACGTCAGGTGGCTAAAGTGCTGGAGTTTTGGGGGGTAAAAGGATTTAAATGTGGTGCAATGTTAAATTTACCAGAATAAGTGGCCTGTTTTGAACAACTGGTTGGAACTGGGGCATGTTTTGAAAAATATCCATAGAAAGAACACTTTCAAAAACTGATTCTTATTCTTATTTTTCTTGTAAGAATAAAACTATAATAGTGGCTAAAATTCTGAAAGAGATGGGAATACCAGACCACCTAACCTGCCTCTGAGAAATCTGTATGCAGGTCAGGAAGCAACAGTTAGAACTGGACATGGAACAACAGACTGGTTCCAAATAGGAAAAGGAGTACGTCAAGGCTGTATATTGTCACCCTGCTTATTTAACTTCTATGCAGAGTACATCATGAGAAACGCTGGGCTGGAAGAAACACAAGCTGGAATCAAGATTGCCAGGAGAAATATCAATAACCTCAGATATGCAGATGACACCACCCTTATGGCAGAAAGTGAAGAGGAGCTAAAAAGCCTCTTGATGAAAGTGAAAGAGGAGAGTGAAAAAGTTGGCTTAAAGCTCAACATTCAGAAAATAAAGATCATGGCATCTGGTCCCATCACTTCATGGCAAATAGATGGGGAAACAGTAGAAACAGTGTCATACTTTATTTTTTTGGGCTCCAAAATCACAGCAGATGGTGACTGCAGCCATGAAATTAAAAGATACTTACTCCTTGGAAGAAAAGTTATGACCAACCTAGATAGTATAGTCAAAAGCAGAGACATTACTTTGCCGACTAAGGTCCGTCTAGTCAAGGCTATGGTTTTTCCTGTGGTCATGTATGGATGTGAGAGTTGGACTGTGGAGAAGGCTGAGCGCCGAAGAATTGATGCTTTTGAAGTGTGGTGTTGGAGAAGACTCTTGAGAGTCCCTTGGACTGCAAGGAGATCCAACCAGTCCATCCTAAAGGAGATTAGTCCTGGGTGTTCTTTGGAAGGACTGATGCTAAAGCTGAAACTCCAATTCTTTGGCCACCTCATGTGAAGAGTTGACTCATTGGAAAAGACTCTGATGCTGGGAGGGATTGGGGGCAGGAGGAGAAGGGGACAACTGAGGATGAGATGGCTGGATGGCATCACCGACTCGATGGACGTGAGTCTGAGTGAACTCCGGAAGTTGGTGATGGACAGGGAGGCCTGGCGTGCTGCGATTCATGGGGTCGCAAAGAGTCAGACACGACTGAGCAACTGAACTAAACAGCAGTCGTGTTCATGAGAATTTAGAGGGGGAAAAAAACACTAGAATATGTTATTCTTTATAGATGGTGCGTAAAGTCAGTCCATATTTGGTCTGTTGATAAATGGCTTTTTTCATGTTGAGATTCAGTATCGGTGTGAAGTGTCACCAGGTCTGGGGGCCTCCTTTCTGATCCTCGACTGGCTTTGCTCCTGAGTTGGCACTGCTAATAGGTTTGCCCATGTGTGCAAGTTGCTGTATCACCGAGGGGCCTCTCCTTTAATCTGTAAGCCTCTCTCTGAAATGCCTTTAATTAAAATCTTTGGATTGTATGAAATTTGGTATCTTACAAAAATGAGTAATCTGACACAAGTTGACATTTTAACATTTTTAGTAAAATTAACTCTGTAGGGCCCCAAGTACTTGACTAAAAGTAAGTCCTTTGCCAGCACTTCCCTTATTTTTAAATTTAATTAGTCTATTTAAAGAGCCAACTGCCAGTGCTCTGTTTTGAACTAAATGCATGTTTAGCAACAAAAGAACTCTTACAAGGTTAGCTTGGACTTGCCTTCACTAGTCGTTAGAGAATGGCTAATTAAAGCTGTAATGAGAAACCACTCATTTCGAATGTCTCCAATTAAAACGACCAACCACATCAGGAATCGGTGAGGGTGTGGCAGGATTGGAGCACTCGCATACCGCAGCAGGTAGATGTGAAATGAGCCACTTTGGAAAACAGTTCCTTTGGCCCACACCTACCATGTGATGCAGCCATTCTACGCCTGGCATGTACCTCCAAGAAAGGGAAGTGCAGGTGCCTACAGAGGCCAGACACCAGGGTGCCCCACACTGGAAACAGCCCAGATGTCATCACCACCTGAGCTGATAACAGTGCATCGTCGGCACAGAATGGAATACCACTCAATAATGAAAAGGAAAGAACTGTTGATATGGTGGTATGGATAAGGTCTCAACGATGCTGATAAAAGCCAGACCAAAAAAATGAGTACCTACAACGTGATTCTGTGAATAGAATTTTAGAAAATGGAAGCTAATCTGTAGTGGCAGAAGGCAGGCTGGTGGCTGTCCGGGAGTGGGGAGCAGAGAGGGAGGAGGGGGTCCTGAGGGCCTCGGGAAGATTCTCGGGGATCAGGGAGCACCCGTGTCGCAGTCTCATTGCCCTTCGCACGGATCTGCATGTGTCAGAGTTCATCAAATCGTATAGAGTAAGTGCCCTATGTCTGCAGATGGTGACTGCAGCCATGAAATTAAAAGGCGCTTACTCCTTGGAAGAAAAGTTATGACCAACCTAGATAGTATATTCAAAAGCAGAGACATTACTTTGCTGACTAAGGTCCGTCTAGTCAAGGCTATGGTTTTTCCTGTGGTCATGTATGGATGTGAGAGTTGGACTGTGAAGAAGGCTGAGCGCAGAAGAATTGATGCTTTTGAACTGTGGTGTTGGAGAAGACTCTTGAGAGTCCCTTGGACTGCAAGGAGATCCAACCAGTCCATTCTGAAGGAGATCAACCCTGGGATTTCTTTGGAAGGAATGATGCTAAAACTGAAGCTCCAGTACTTTGGGCACCTTATGCGAAGAGTTGACTCATTGGAAAAGACCCTGATGCTGGGAGGGATTGGGGGCAGGAGGAGAAGGGGACGACCGAGGATGAGATGGCTGGATGGCATCACGGACTCAATGGACGTGAGTCTGAGTGAACTGCGGGAGTTGGTGATGGACCGGGAGGCCTGGCGTGCTGTGATTCATGGGGTCGCAAAGAGTCGGACACGACTGCGCGACTGAACGGACTGTACATACTAAGTCCCCTACATGCGAACCTCCAAGTTTGGAACTTTCAGAGATGCGTGTGTGCGTTCCATCAGTGTGAGGCGTGAGTGACGTTGCAGCTGGTCCTCCCGTATCCCATTGCTGACGATCCTTCAGCTCTACTATCTCCCACCTCCTCTCCCTTCCCAGGCCAGTGACTCTTCTTGCCTGTTCACTTGATGCCAGCCCGTGGACCAGCTGCTGAACTGTTACCACTGTACCTTTCATGGTACTGTCCTGCAAGATTAAAAATGCGTTCTTTTTTTAATTATTTGTGTGAAAAGTATTACAGCCTTTTATAGTACAGGACTGTATAGCTGGTTGTGTTAGTTCGGTACCTAGGCTAACTTTGTTGGACTTAGAAACAAGTTGGATGTACAGACATGTTCTCAGAGCAGAACTTATTCGTATGTAGCAAACTTCCTGTATTTTAAACTTCTGCGGTTTCTTGTGTGTCAGTGAGGCCTCAGTAAAGCTGTGGTGCTATCTCTGCCAAGAGGCCTGCGTGGCAGGGCAGGGTAGGGGCAAGCCTCTCCCCGCCGCCCAGCCAGCCATCTGTCAGGGACTCATAAGACACCGACCTGTAGCCACCCAGCTGGTGTTAGAGGTATAAAACCCACCTGCCAGTTCAGGAGATATAAGACTCAGGTTCAATCCCTGGGTCAGGAAGATCCCCTGAGGGTGGGCACAGCAACCCACTTCAGTGTTCTTGCCTGGAGAACGCTATGGACAGAGGAGCCTGGTGGGCTGCAGTCCTAAGGGGCAAAGAGTCGGACACGACTGAAACGACTTAGCACAAGACGCCGGAGGTGACTGTTCTGTCCCCGGGGAAGCAGGGAGCATTTTCTCTGCATACATAAACCACTTCCAAGCCACCAGGGCCCACTCCGTTTAAGTAACTGTCTTTGCTGCTCACTGACCAGGGATTTGGAGGAGGCAGTAGGCTTCCTGGGAGCGGGCAAGATTCTGTGTCCCCACCAGGCTGGGAGCCACTCTTGTCCCAGTTATCTTTACCCATCTGGGTCCACGGACACCTTGTTAATGGTCCTGGCCGTGACAGTGACCACATGTTCAGAGCCTGCACGCCTCTCGTGAGCTCTGGCCGTGGCCGTGGCCTGGGCTGGGAGTGGGAACCTGGCACAGTCGCATCCGAATCTCCTGCTGGGTGTGGAGATGGGTTGATTGCACCACACTGGACGCTTCCTCCTTTTCTGAGGGATGTAAAGCCCCCTGTCTGAACTGCAGCTTAATAACTGATCATGGATTGTAATGCTCTGGCTAAAAATAAAGCCGTCTGTCTGCTAAATAAGAGTCAGAGGCACGTGGAAGGATGCTGGTTCCATTTAGCAGAGGTTCTGGCCATCGGAGGGTCTTTTCCATTTCCTCTTGTGCTTGGTTGTGTCAGAAGGGACCGGGAGAGTCGCCGCCCACCCCTGCCCTTCCTTTCTCTCCTTTGTGACAGTCCCCCGGGCTCGCCGCCTGTGTGTTTTTTCACCTCGCGTCCTGCTCCGTGTTCCGCTGCCGTGTGGGGTGCCTCCCCCGCCACCCGCCTCCCTTCCGGCTCCTGGGAGCCGCTGCCCCCGGTCCCCTCCCCCAGGCCGCAGGGCAGGGCCCCTCATGCCGCTGTCCCCGCAGCTGTGGACATGGCTGGAGGAGCTGCAGAAGGAGCTGCTGGATGACGTGTA
>SJXQ01005408.1:714317-748598 GCA_006408695.1 Aepyceros melampus | reverse complement strand
AGCAGTGCTGCATGAACAGAAGAGCCAGGGTAGCTGCCCTCCTCTCTCACCTCCATTTCGCAGAAATTACTCCTGTAAACTTAGCTGCTTATTAAATAGTTTCAATCAGGGAATATAAAAAAGCAATCAGAAGCACTATTTGAAGTATTCCTTCCGACATTTTGGTATTTGAAAAACAAAAAAAAGTTGGCTTTGTTTGTATTAGTGCTGCTGCAAAAGGGAGGATTTTATTTTGAGTGTTTCTTCTTTCATGAAACTCCTGTTTTAAAATGTAGTTGTTTAGTCACTCAGTCGTGTCTGATTCTTTGTGACCCCAGCATGTCCTTCACCATCTCCTGGAGCTTGCTTAGATTCATGTCCATTGAGTCAGTGATGCCATCCAACCATCTCATCCTCTCTTGCCCCATTCTCCTCCTGCTTTCAGTCTTTCCCAGCCTCAGGGTCTTATCTAATGAGTCAGCTCTTAGCATCTGGTGGCCAAAGTACTAGAGCTTCAGCATCAGTCTTTCCACTGAATATTCAGAATTGATTTCCTTTAATATTGACTGAGTTGATCTCCTTGCAGTCCAAGGGACTCTCAAGAGTCTTCTCCAATACCACAGTTCAAAAGCATCAATTCTTCAGCGCTCAGCCTTCTATGGTCCAACTCTTATATCTATACATGACTGCTGGTAAAACCATAGCTTTACCTACACAGGCCTTTGTTGGCAAAGTAATTTCTCTGCTTTTTAATATGCTGTCTAGGTTTGTCTTCTCTTCCAAGGAATAAGCGTCTTTTAATTTCACGGCTGCAGTCACCATCTGCAGTGATTTTGGAACCCAAGAAAATAACGCCTGTCATTGTTTCCGTTGTTTCCACATCTGTTTGCCATGAAGTGGTGGGACCAGGTGCCATGATGTTAGTTTTTTGAATGTTGAGTGTTAAGCCAGCATTTTCACCTTCATCAAGAGGCTCTCTTTAGTTCCTCTTCGCTTTCTGCCCTAAGGGTGGTGTCATCTGCATATCTGAGGTTATTGATATTTTCCCTGCAATCTTAAATCCAGCTTGTGCTTGCTTCATCCAGCCTAACATTTTGCATGATGTATTCTGCATATAAGTTTAATAAGCAGAGTGGCACTATACAACCTTGACGTACTCCTTTCCCAGTTTGGAACCAGTCTGTTGTTCCATGTCCAGTTTTAACTGTTGCTTCTGACCTGCATACAGATTTCTCAGGAAGCAGGTCAGATGGTCTGGTATTCCCAACTCTTGAAGAATTTTCCACAGTTGTGATCCATACAGTCAAAGGGTTTAGCATAGTCAGTGAAGCAGAAGTAGATACTTTTCTGGAATTCTCTTGGTTTTTCTCTGAACCAGTGGACATTGACAATTTCATCTGTGGTTCCTCTGCCTTTTCTAAATCCAGCTTGTATATCTGGAAGTTCTCGGTTCATGAACTGTTGAAGCCTAGCTTGGAGGATTTTGAGCATTATGTTGCTAGTGTGTGAGATGAGTGCAACTATATAAAAATTTGAACTTTCTTTGGCATTGCCCTTCTTTGGGATTGGAATGAAAACTGACGTTTTCGGGTCCTGTGGCCACTGCTAAGTTTTCTAAATTTGCCGGCATATTGAGTGCAGCACTTTAAGAGCCTTATCTTTTAGGATTTGAAATCGCTCAGCTGGAATTCCATCACCTCCACTAATTTTGTTCGTAGTGGATCAGGAACCAAAAACCTAAAATGTAGATCAGGAACCAAAAGCATGCATTTTTCCCCCCACGATAGCTACAGAGTTCTGTATGGCCTCGAACAAAGCCAGCATGCTCAGCCAGGGATAAGTGTTTTCCTAAGCTGAGAAATTAAGCCCGCCTACAGTTCAGTCACAGACCAGCTAAAAGAAAGTCTAAAAGCTTTTAAAATGTCATAGCCTGAGAGCCTTCTGTTTCTCTAGAGTAATCCTGAATATGTGAAAACCTGAGCATGTTAGGCTTTGCTGGGATTTCCTCTCTTGTCTGGGAAAATGCCCCGTCTGACTGCCCATAGCAGGCATGGCGCAGTCTCATGAAGAAATTCATGGTACCTGGTCAGTGTTTAAAAATCCCCTGTATCACTTGTATTTGAATTGAAATAACTTTTCCATCTCTCAAAAGTGAAGCAGAGTTTCCTGTAGCTTAGAATATTGGGATTTCAGTCTCCAGATAGCGCAAATAAAATCTGCTCCATTGATATGAAAAGAACAGCCAAAGCCTTTTGCTAACATCCTGTGACAGTTACAGAAAACAGAAATAGCTCTCTGTACATTTAGAAAGAAAAAGACTGTCTAAAATTTCAGGGATACATTAAAAAAAAAATGGTATCTGAGTTATTTCTTCAAAGAATCCTGTTCGAAAAAACCTTGCACTTTCTTGAGCTTTGTGTTTGCCACAGGTTTATTTTCTTGGCTTGCATGATGATTAACAAGCCGTAATGCCAAACGTGGGGACAGGATTTTTCCTGATGCTCCTTGATCCTGGCCGTCGCCAGGGTTTCCTTGTGCTCAGTGAGTGTTTTTGAATCCTGCTGCTTTTAGCACATTGATCTTTGTTTGTTGTCCATTGCTTGAGTGTTTTCTGAGCCTGACGTTGTCTGCGTGAGGCACTGTGGCTGAGTCTGTAACTCATCACCACACCTAATTCTCTCCCTCAGGGTCAGAAAGCAAACAAACATTAAGAAAGAAAATTCCCCTTAGAATAGAGATCAAGGTTAAAGTTATGGTAATTTTTTTCTTTTTAAAAAGTATTTTCCTTGTGACTTCTCAGTTTATGTCTAACTTGGCATTGTTTAAAATTATTAATTTGCGAGTGGATATAATTAAAAATGAATATATTGATGTAACAGACACATATATTATGCAGACCCAGTAATAAAAGAAGAAATCGGGGAGATTTGGGCAATAGGAATTTGGAGAAGCTTTAAGATTTTTATTCTTTCCCATCTCACAGCTGGATTCTGTGTAAACTCTCACATTCTCAAATTAATTTCACTATAGCTCCTATGGATACAAGAAATTAGGATCCATGGGAAATGCAGAGATAATATTTGTTCAAAGAAAGTTTTTCCTCTTTTCTGGATTTTATAATTTTGGTCATTATTTTTAAAAAGTATATCATGTACGTTTTCAGACCTACATAAAAGTAACAAAAATAGTACAGTGACTTTCCAAGTGCCTGTCCTCTAAATTCGATGAATTTGCCCATCTTACCAAGTATCCTCCTTTTGATATTGTTGTGCTGTGGTGTTTTAGAGGAAAAACTCTACCAGCTGGTAGTGTTTCACTCCTAAAGACTCTGTAAATACCTCTAAAAAGTAGGCCATTTTCTTACATAAGCACATCCCAAGCACCGTGCCAGTTGAAGAGTGTTTCTTTGTTACCTGCTAACACTCAGCCTCTGTTCAGATTTCTACCAGTGCTACAGAGAGGAGGCACATGGGGTCGCTCCTGCATTTGTGGTTAATGTGTTCATCTGGAAGTGTCTCTTTCTGCCCTTCTCTTTTTTTCTGTTTGATGATTTGTTGAAGTAACAAGTATCAAAAGAACCAAGTCCCACATTTTGCCTTTTTTCAGTCGACTTCTACTAGGCTGTTTAACCGTGTTTCATTCCTTGGCATCGTCTATAACCTTACAAGGTGGATGGTGGTGGTGGTTTAGTCACGGAAGTCGTGTCCGACTCTTGCAACCCCATGAGCTGTGTAGCCCACCAGGTTCCTCTGCCCATGGGATTTCCCGGGCAAGAATGCTAGAGTGGGTTGCCATTTCCTTCTCCAAAGAAGGTAGCTGGAAAGACCCGATCAGATTCGGGTTCCTTTTGGTTCCCAGAGCTCCACAGCTGACCCTGCTTGGCTCTTCCACAGGCAGCTTGTGTCCTGGCTGGTCCCCCTTTTTCAGGAATGCTGCGGGTGGTCTGCAGTCCCAGGAGGTGCCCCATCAGCCTCTCTCTGATAGTCCACTAGGTACTGATGACCTTGACCTGAATAGGTGTTTTACTAGGATTTTTTGTTAGAAGTTTTCTCATTTTATTATTTCTACACTTAATAGCTAGATTTAACCATAAAGAGGAACTTTGCTTCTCATTTTGTGCTTGAATAATTAGTTTTCTCCTTTAAGAACCAATTTTGAGGATAAAGCTTGATTCCTTTTGATCAGAACCAAAGAGCTTTTCATTAACTTTTTGGATTTCAGCTCTTCTAACGTCACTGGGAGTTAATGGGCTTCTTTATAGTCAGTGTATTTGATTCAGTTGTGGTCATTTTTTAGGGTCTGACTGTCTTGTCTGTGGCCAGTAGGAGCCCCGTCCACTGGCTTCTGTGTCCTTCTGACGCAGTCTCATCCATCTCTTCCTCCCTGACTCGGCCCGGAGAGGTGTCACAGCAGGCTTTCATTCTTCTCGTCTTGGTCCTAAGCAGACAATTTCCCCTGTCAGATCATCTCAGACCTGGAGTCTTGGAATGATGAGCTTTCTCAGCAAATGAACGACTTCGACACGGAGGACCTCACGATCGCGGAGCAGCGCCTGCAGCACCACGCGGACAAGGCCCTGACCATGAACAACCTGACCTTCGACGTCATCCACCAAGGGCAGGACCTGCTGCAGTACGTCAACGAGGTGCAGGCTTCCGGTGAGCAGCACGGCCGCCCCGCCTTGGCCAGGGCTCCTCTCAGGGCGATGGCTCTGCAGGCCACTCACCCTGGGATTCAGGTGTCACACCTGCTCTCTGAATGGAAACGTGTGCTTGCTTTCACCCACGTGAAAGTGAACGTGTTAGTCATTCGGTCGTGTCTGACTCTTTGCGACCCTATGGACTGTAGCCCTCCAGGCATCTTCTGTCCATGGGGATTCTCCCGGCAAGATACTGGAGTGGGTAGCCTTTCCCTTCTCCAGGGGATCTTCCCAACCTGGGGACTGAACCCCAGTCTCCTTCATTGCAGGCAGTTTCTTTACCATCTGAGCCACCAGGGAAGCTCTCACCCTCATGATATGGTCACATTTAACTTTATGACTAGTGTACGTCCCCCTAATACTCTTCCATGTTATTTCAAGTGGCATGAAGATTCGTTTTACAAATGATTTATTGTTGTATCTCCATGAATGAAAGTAAACCCCAAGAAAATATTTTGATGTCCTTTTTTTTTGTTTGTTAGTTTACATTTTACCAGCAGATGTCACTGTAGGCTCAAAACTGTGGAGGAGACTGTAGTGTTAGAAATTTAGCAGCAGGAGAAGGCAATGGCACCCCACTCCAGCACTCTTGCCTGGAAAATCCCACGGACGGAGGAGCCTGGTGGGCTGCAGTCCATGGAGTCGCTAGGAGTCGGACATGATTGAGCGACTTCACTTTCACTTTTCACTTTGATGCATTGATGAAGGAAATGGCAACGCACTCCAGTATTCTTGCCTGGAGAATCCCGGGGACGGGGGAGCCTGGTGGGCTGCTGTCTATGGGATCGCACTGAGTTGGACACGACTGAAGTGACTTAGCAGCAGCAGCAGCATACTGCATTACTCCTGTTACAAAAGTCAGATTCAGTGCTTTCTCAAGAGTTGAACAGGTATGCAGTGGATAACAAAAATAATCCAAAGTTTGCTCGTTTATAAAGGACTTCTCACTTTGACCAGATATCAGTATAGGAGGAAAAGCAAATAAATAGGTAATGACTTTGGTTTGATTGTGCTTAGTCTCTCAGTCGTTTCCAACTCTGCAACCCCATGGGCTGTAGCCCACCAAGCTCCTCTGTTCGTGGGATTCTCCAGGCAAGAATACTGGAGTGGGTGGCCATACCCTCCTCCAGGGAATCTTCTCAACCCAGGTCTCCCGCGTTGGTTTGATTAGCTGTACCCTAAATTTGGCTTTGGACCCCATCAGCCTCATCCTGTGAGACACACTCGTGTGCTCGGAGGTGCATGTAAACCCCCTCTGCTGGCCTCCGCCTTCCCAGTCACGGCGTGGCCCCTGCCGGGTTGGTAGGTCAGGTTCCAGATGCAGCGTGCAGATCATGCACCCGTTAAGAACAGGTTGAAGTGCTGGTTGAACTCAGGGTGTCCCTTCAACGTCCACAGGCGTGGAGCTGCTTTGCGACAGAGATGTGGACATGGCCACGCGGGTCCAGGACTTGTGGAGTTTCTGCACGAGAAGCAGCAGGAACTGGATCTCGCGGCTGAGCAGCACCGGAAGCACCTGGAGCAGTGCGTGCAGCTGCGCCACCTGCAGGCCGAAGTCAAGCAGGTACACGAACGGCCGGAGGTCTGAGCCAGACCCAGGAGGACCCACAAGTGCGCTCCCGGTGACTCGGATGTGCGAGCGCTGGAAAAGGCTGGCCCTGATCAGAACACAGCCTTCCTGCTATAAGGGTAGAGCACGCCCCCTGACGCAGCTGCAGCTAGCTGAAAACAGCCAGTGCCCCGGCAGCCATGCGCTTACTACTCTAGCAGAAAAGCCTTCGCCACTCGGCAGGCCGCTCACTTACGAGTCACCTCCCCTTCACTTGTTTTGTCACTGGTAATTTCTCGCCTGAAACTCTGAATGTGGTGCTTCCTGGGCTAAATAAATATATGATTTTTTTTCCTCCCCAAATAAGCTATTATCAGTCTGCCCCAGACCACAGGCTGTGTATGGCTGGGGTCTTCTTGTTTTGTCAGAACTCTATACTGCCACCTCCCAGATAGCATGGCAAAATAAAAATGGACATCTGGAACAGATTGGTTTCAGCTCAGTGCCCGTGGGATTCTATGCCTGTGTGTATTAAGCGTGTCCGTGACATTTTACCTCATGAGCCAGGGAAACCATGGAAGTATGGATTCCCAGGATTCTGGTAGATGCACAGAAAAACACATGTTAGGTTTGATCAGAGGGGACTTAATGGTTGCCATATGGCTGCCAAGTGGCCATCGTAGCCCCAGCTATCACCTCCACATTCCAGGCATCAGGAAGGGGAAAGCATAACAAGAAAGAGGCAGCACCTGGATCAGTAGAAAAAGATGTTCCTCAAATGCTCCCCAAAGCTCCTGCTTTGATCTCAGTGGCTGAAATTATATCATACCTGTAGCAAGCTGTCATGGTAGCTGAGAAGTGGCTTTATCTCAAGCTCTTCCACAAGTTGGGATTTTTCTGAATAAAAGAGATGAAGAAAGTAGGTATGGGTAGGTAACCAACAATTTCTGCCATAAGCGACTGTCCAGATTGAGCTTCCATGCTCCCTGTGGCTTCCACAGTCAGAAGTGACTTCCGGTTCCGTGATGCTGAGACCGGTGTTGTGGTCCTGATTTTCAGCAGACCGCGGAGCTCATCCTTTGGTTCCTGTGCTGTCTCAGCACTGAAACTAATGTGGAGGATATGTTAGTGAGATCAAGGAGCTTATCAAGCAGTTTGGTTATTCTGCATGTTCCTCACGCCTTAAAGGAGTGAAAGATACATGCATTTTTTATTATCAGGAAATTCTTTGCAGTAGTAGCTTTTCTACCGTGTGATTCTCAATCTGTGTGGACCCATGGACTAATGATCACTCCTGGATGCTCAACCTTTTTCAGTTCTCACTTGAAACTAAACATGAGAGAATTAACTTTACTTTTATTTTTTAAAGTTAAGGTTTTATGTGTGTGTGTGTGTGTGTGTGTGTGTGTGTGTGTGTGTAAACTTTGATTTTTTTTATTTTGGGTTGTGCCCAGGTCTTCCCTGCTGCCTGGGCTTCTCTCGAGTTGTGGCGAGTGGAGGCTCCTCTCTAGCTGCGGTGTTCAGGCTTCTCATTGCAGTGGCTTGTCTCGTGAAGCACAGGCTGTGGGACACGCTGGCTTCAGTAGTTGCGGCCCCCAGGCTCTAGAGCACAGGCTCAGTCATTGCGGTGCATGGGCTTAGTTGCTCCAAGGCTTGTGGGATCTTCCCGGACCAGGAAAAGAACCCGTGTGTCTCCTACACTGGCAGGCAGATTCTTACCCCTGAGCCACCAGGGAGGCCCCAGAATTAATTTCAAAATGCAGCACTTAACGCTGAGATCGCATGGAAGGGAAGCAGGCAGTTGCCAGTAGGGTTACCAGGAAGTCATTGCTCCCTAGCCGACAGGAGCTGCTCGACCACCCAGCCCTCGGGCCGCGTCTCCACTGCTCCGTGCCCAGACGCCCGGGGAGGGGCCGCTGCTGGGAGTCCCCGTGTTGTATTCCAGGTGTGGGCTGGATCCGCAATGGAGAGTCCATGCTGAACGCCGGGCTCATCGCAGCCAGCTCACTGCAGGAGGCGGAGCAGCTGCAGAGGGAGCACGAGCAGTTCCAGCACGCCATCGAGGTAGGGACTCGGGAGCCCTCAGGGCCCAGCCCCTCTGGCCTCAGGCCAGCCCGCTAGGTCCTCTCCCTTGACCCCGACCCTGAGCCCCAAGACGGCCTTGCCTGCCAACCTGCGGTCAGCGCGTCACAGGAGCAGGTAGTCCAGCAAGCGCTGGACGCGCCCATGCCGCCAGGGCAGCCTCGCCACAGAGGTCCCGGGGGCCAAGGGCTGGCTCCTGCCGAGCCCCTGCTGTCCCATGGCTGGCAGGAACACCTCGGCACCAGGGCGCCCAAGCTGGGGTCTTCGCTGAGGTTCCGTCCATTTTGCTGGTCTCAGAGGCACAGCCCACTGCTGTGTAACCAGTCTTGATAGAGTAGGGCGTGTGCTGCAGGTGGCTTATTTTCATAAATCCAGTGGATTTTCACAGATCTATTGTCTGGCACGGACCGCCAGAGAGCACAGTTGGTTCATTCTTGGCTTTTTTAAACTGTGTCTTTCTTTCTCTTTTTTCTTTTAATCAATAGTTCTTGAAATTCTGACTTGTCCAAAGTATAAGGTCCAAGTGAAATAAAGAGTGTTCACTTAGACCACCCTTTTCTCCACTCGTTCATTTGCCTCTGGCTGCTCTTAGGAGAAGGATCAATAGGCACAATACACTCAGAACATTTCAGCAGCTTTTTTTTTTCTATAATATTGGCCGCTAAGGGTTTTTCTTGCTGTTTCTGAAACGTTGAAAACCCTGCAGCCGAGACCCATGCTGGAAAATTCCTAAGGCATATATTTCATCCTTCATTGGGTAAACACAAACACTTGTGGGGCGGCATAAGGACTTCCTTTCGCTAACCTGCCAGCCGTGTTTTTCCGAGTGTCCTGATGGAGTCGTAGTAACTGGAGTTGTTTCCGTGAAAGCAAGCAGCACTGAAGAAGCGCAGCCTTCCCCGTGAGTGTGTGGCGTGACCCCCCCAACTCAAGAGCCTCCCCTCTCCCCTCCCCCTTAGAAGACACACCAGAGCGCCCTGCAGGTCCAGCAGAAGGCCGAGGCCATGCTGCAGGCCAACCACTACGACATGGACATGATCCGGGACTGCGCCGAGAAGGTCGCCTCGCACTGGCAGCAGCTCATGCTCAAGATGGAAGACCGGCTGAAGCTGGTGAACGCATCGGTGGCCTTCTACAAGACCTCGGAGCAGGTGGAGGCCCCTGCCCACGCATCCCCCAGGCCCGACTCCCTCGGGCGACCCAGTCCCTGCCTGGCCAGGCATTCCCGGACCAGTCAAGTCCCAGCATAGCAGAGAAGAGCAGCCTCGTAGACTTCGGATTATTCTTGCTTATTAGGATTATTATTCCTTAGGTATCAAGGAATAACAGGTTGGAAAGGATCTGAGAGGAGACATCCCTTTCCCTCTTATTTAAATACACGTCCTGAAGCAGGGCAGATTGAGACAGGAAAGTCCCCTTTCGTCTGTCCTTGTTCTGAAAAGCTCGCGTGCATCCCCACATCCGGCGATGGCCTCGGTGCTCGGGCCAGGACCGGTCACCCCTCCTGTCCCCTGCCAGGAGGCCCCGCTGAGCCCAGCCCCTGTCCCACCACAGGTCTGCAGCGTCCTGGAGAGCCTGGAGCAGGAGTACAAGAGGGAAGAGGACTGGTGCGGAGGGGCTGACAAGCTGGGCCCCAACTCCGAGACGGACCACGTCACTCCCATGATCAGCAAGCACCTCGAACAGAAGGAAGCATTCCTGAAGGTAAGGAGCCGGCCTTCTGGGTGCTGGTCCCTTGCTCATGGGGTTCGTAGACCCAAGAGGCTCCACCTGAGCCTGGGGAGTGTCTGGATGCCTTCATCCCCGCACGCCCCCAGCGTAGGGAGCGATGGGGTGACCCTGCTACCCTGGTGGCTTAGACGGTAAAAAATCCACGTGTGATGTAGGAGACTCGGGTTCAGTCCCTGGGTCGGAAGATCCCCTGGAGAAGGGAATGGCTACCCACACCAGTATTCTTGCCTGGAGAATCCCATGGGCAGAGGAACCTGGCAGGCTACAGTCCATGGGGTCATGAAAAGTCAGACATGACTGAGTGACTATCACTTTTCACTTTTGCATCAGCAACAAGTTAACTGATCAGAGATCTTGAAGTCTTTTTTTCAGTTGTAATTTACACTTTCCCACTTTTAACAGAGAAAAAGCTAGACAGAAATCTGTGTGTATAAAGAGTGGGTAGAAGTCCCAATACCAAGTGATTCTGAACTGACATGCAGAAATTGATTTGCTGAAACAAAAGTGCTTAGAGGTCAAAATAATCTTCCTTTGGAAATTCAGCCTTTTTAGGAACAAAGATCATCTCAGAACATGTGTGTGAGCCCAGTGTAGAGTGGACACAGAGCAGGAACACCCCTTGGGGTCACAGGACCAGTTACTAATACTTATTCAGGAAATGTTTCCTGCAAGAGAAATTTAATCCCATTCAGGCCCAGCTGGAAGTCTTAACTCTGAGAAGGTTGAAATAAGTCACTTTTCAAGGCTGCCTTGTTATTTTCATATACAGCCACACACGAGTCACTGGTGTGCCTCACAACAGTTAAATTTTAAAAAGGGGTTGAAGGGTTTAGCTACATTAATTTGGAACAGTTTTCCACCTTGCATTCTTCCACTTGTGAAAATGACCTCCTGGTTTCTTCTGGTGGCCACTCAGACGTGTTGAAAATAGGTTTGGTGTTTACTGTCCATTATTGCTTGAAGTTTAGTTTTCCTCGTGGCTCTAGCATCCTGACCTTGGCCGACACCATATCCGGTCACATTTAATGATTTCTGTTTCTGTTTCATTTTGAAGGTGATCCTCTGAGCTGACAGAGTTATTAGAGTTATTGTTTGGTCTGAGAGAACAGACTGTAACTCTTTGAAAACTCTTAAACCTAGTATCTGACCTGTTATGAGCTTCTCCCACAGAGGTTTTCTTTTAAGCAAATCAAGGTGGGAAATGGAGCTTCCCAGGGTCTTCAGATACAACTGTTCAAATAGAACCTGAAAGTCCCTACTCCTGCTTGTTGCTGCTGTTTTAAGTTTACAGACAAAAATCAAACACAGACCGGGTCAGATTCTTTCATTCATCTAGGATTATGTCTTTGATGTGTTGGACATTTTCAAACATTTTATTGTAGAAGTTTAAAAATGTGTACAAAAATTGAAAGAATGGATAATGAACCCCTGTGTACTTCTCACCCAGATTCAGTAATTACCAACATGTGGGCATATGCCCATCTTTCCTGGATAATTTTAAATTCTAGGTATTATGCCAGTTTATTTATAAGTACTTCTGTGTCTAAGTATTTAAATTCTTCCTTTCTAAAACCATTGAGGGTATGAAAGTGTTAGTCACTCAGTCGTGTCCAGCTCTTTTGACCCCATGGACTGTAGTCCGCCAGGCTTCTCTGTCCATGCAATTCTCCAGACAAGAATACTGGAGTGGGTGGCCATTTCTTCCTCCAGGGGATCTTCCTGACCCAGGGATTGAACCCAGGTCTCCTGCATTGCCAGCAGATTCTTTACCATCTGAGCCACTAGGGAATCCCTCTGAAACCATTCTGTAACCACAATACCATTATCGGATTTGAAAAAGTAATAACAACTTATTTTATGTAATTCAGCAGTGTTCAAATTTCTCCAGTTGTCCCATGAGTTTGTTTCTATATCTGGTCTTAATTAAAATCCAAACAAGACCCACACATTGATTTGGTTGGTATGTCTCTTAAATCTTAGTCTAAACCTATCCTCCCTTTTTCAGTTAGCATTTATTAAGTAAAGAAATGAATTAATCATACTGTGGAGTTTCCCTCACCCCGGGTCTGATGATTGCATCCTGTGGGTCACTTAGCACCATCCTGGATTGTCTCCGTTTCTCTTGGCTGGATTGAGGGCCTTGATCAGGTTCGGGTGTGAGTGACTGTGTGGGGCGTGCTTAGGGTGCCTCATGGGTGATGCCGTGTATTTCCCATGGCATTGCTCGGGACCCACACCGTCCCCTCCTGCAGTCTCTGTGATCTGAAGGTTTATCAGAGCCTCAGACGCGGTGAGCCTGTAGCATCCCTCGTGTACTTCCCCATCAGCCTTTAATCCACCGGGTTTAGCTGCCAGTGGTGGTATCACTTCATTAGGAGCTGCACTAGGGAGGTAGTCTTTATTGTTCTTTCTGTCTTGGTTAGATGGAATTATTTCCTCCTCAGTTATTTGGTTACGCTAGAATAGAGTTTGGCCAAATAATGTGGGATTTATGCGTGACCGTTTCCCTCTGTTGATGATTTTCAGAATAATGAGCTGTTTCCCTGGCAACCTCTGCCTATGATCAGTGTGTTCTTGTAGCATCATCATGGATTTTAATATTTGGTGTGTTTTAGTCACTCACTGAAATTGGGTGTATGTCTTTTCCTATTCTAAACTTGTCCTGCTGGTGACAGCCCCTTCCAGTCAGGCTGACTCGGATGTCCTTTTGACATGACCCTAGCAGTCTTCATGGCTTTCTTGCTGTTTGACATGACAGCTTATTTCAATGTGATCAGTGGAGGCTCGTGGTGTATTTTTCTCATTAAAAAAAAAAGGTACCACAGCCCCTGAAAAGGCCTAGGAACAGTGCTGAGCCCTCTGATGTCGAGCATCCCTCGTGCCCAGGTTGTGGGCTCTTAGTACCATTCACCTACAAGAAGGACACAGAGCTCCTTGAGGAAAAGATTGACTCCAGATCTGGGCTAGGCAATGGGCAAGATATTTCCCTTTCTAATATAATTAAGAGGTTTTAATCCCTTTAATCCCCCTGAACCATTTTGATTTATATTTATCTGTATTCTGTTAAGTAAAACTTGAATACCTTAATGAAATTACTTGTTTGACTTCTAAACATGTGCTATCAGTTGTCTGTTACCACAGTAAAACCATATAACAAACCACTGTGCAGTTCAGTGGCTCACACCAAAGGGTTACAGGCTAAGACCTGATGGCTAGATGCATTTACTCCCATTGCTTTAAGTGTCACCATGGCTGCCTTTAGCTACAGTGGGCAGGTTGAGTATGTACAGCAGAGACACGGAGACTGCGTGGCTCGAGAGCTGAAAATACGTATTGTCTGCCCTCTGCAGAATTCCCAGCACAGTTTAGCCCAGCCCTCCAACCTAGAGTTTCTCTCAGGGCTGCGATCAAGGTATGGCCAGGGATGCAGTCACCTCAAGGCTAAACTGGGAAGAGAGGCTTCAGTTCCTCTCTGGCTGCAGCCCAGTGGTCACCTTCAGTCCCTGGCCCCTTGGACCTCGCCACGGGGCGGCTCTCAACATAGCAGCTGGCTTCATTGGAGCAAGGGCGCCAAGACTGAGATTTTTTTTTTAAATTGCAATGGGATTCAGCCTATGTATTCTCCAGACTGCAAATTGGCCAGATGGACGCTTTAGCTGTGTGATGGAGCTCCATGCTCCCGTCAGTGGTATACACCGAAGGCATGTCTGTGTGAACCCTGTGAACACGTTGCTCTGCTTTGTTGCTCAGGCCTGCACGCTTGCCAGGAGGAATGCGGACGTCTTCCTGAAGTACCTGCACAGGAACAGCGTGAACATGCCAGGCATGGTGACACACATCAAAGCCCCCGAGCAGCAAGTGAAAAGTGAGTGCGCCAGGGCTCGGCTGGTAGGGGAGCCGACAGCGTGTGCTCGGACATCTGCTCCAGGGCTTCATTCCATCTTAAAAAAAATTTTTTTGGTGTTTTTATTTTTATTTTTCAATTATAAAAGTATGATATCACATTTATAAGAGACTTGGAAGACACAGAACTAAGTTACATATAGTTCCACTATATATTACAAAAGTTTTAAGTAGACAATTAAGACTTTTAGTTGGGGTTACAATGTCAAACTCTCAAAAATTTGTAGAATGAAAATACAGAGAAGTAGAGGATATAGTAGACCTGGAAAGCACTCTGCACCAGTTCAACACAATTAAGATTTATCCAGTTTTCACACAACAGTAGAACACAAATTCCATTCCAGTTCCCATAAACGATAAACTAGAGACTCTGGAACATATCCAGGAACATAAAACAATGTGCAAGAGTTTCATGGTCTAAAGGTATTGAAGTCATACAGAGTCTGTTCTCTTATCACTGGAATTATGTTAGAAATCAGTATCAAAAGATATTTGAAAAGAACCCATTTTTTTCAAGTGCTATGTGACATTTACCAGGAGAGATCTTTGACTTAGCCATTGAAAGCCTCAATAAAGTTAGAAGACTGGAAAATCACAAAGGGTGATTGCAAAGAAGAAAGCTTGGAAATGAGAAACTAATGTCAAAATGAGAAATTAATATCAAAGATACTGTAAAAACCCCACGTATTTGAAAATTAAATGTCTACTAGAAGGCAGTGGCACCCTACTCCAGCACTCTTGCCTGGAAAATCCCATGGACGGAGGAGCCTGGTAGGCTGTAGTCCATGAGGTCACTAGGAGTCAGACACAACTAAGCAACTTCACTTGCACTTTTCACTTTCATGCATTGGAGAAGGAAATGGCAACCCACTCCAGTGTTCTTGCCTGGAGAATCCCAGGGACGGCGGAGCCTGGTGGGCTGCCGTCTATGGGGTCGCACAGAGTCAGACACGACTGAAGCGACTTAGCAGCAGCAGCAGGGGTTCATTTTAAATGTCTTTTTAATTTCATTAAAGTTAATCATAAGTTATCTTACTTTAGTAGTAAAATATTTAATAAACATAGGTTTATAATGTATTGAGTCAAGTTGAGGGAGAAAATGCAACATGTTGAAGATATTTATTAACATTGACCGTTTTATTCAAAGTAAGTGAAAATATGAATCAGGGAAAAGATGAAAACCAGAATTATCTATAGGTCAATTATTTTTAAAAGTTTAAATCACAAAAATGATATACCCATTTCATTGCTACACTGTGTTACCACTTTTATATACTTAAAGCATTATTAATAAAAGCAAATTGCAAAAGAAAGTTATGTAGATGGTTATCCTTTGAATTTAAAAATCTGTAAAAACCATATATACACGTTGAGAAATGCATCGAAAAGACCTGGGAGCAATTATACTAGACTGTAAGTAGCGTTGAGACAAGTGGAAGTTAAGGCTAATGATAATTTTTAAGCCATAGAATCCTGATTGACTATTTTGCAATAAAAATGTATCCAAGTGATATATCACTTTCAACTTAATCATAATTGTTTCTACAAGTTGAATTGGAATGACATGGAAGTGGGCCCTCAGGAAATGATGAGAGTCGTTTAAAACTATTGATACTTGGGCATTGTTCTGTCAGCCTCCATCCTCACCCGAGCCTCAGCACTGCCTCAGGCAGAGGCTACAGAAATAATAGACTAGAAAAGACTTAGAGCCATTTCATTTTAAGTGGTAGGTTAATTTTTTGACAGGCTTCAAGTTTCAGTCCTAATTAGTTTCGCTAAACTAGTTCACTTTTTCAAAAAGAGACCAACCACCAAGCTGCGGGTACATGCGACTCGCAGGCTCCTGCTTCTCACAGCACTGAGCTGTGAGGAACCTGGTAAATGTTTGTGGAAAAGTTGTCTTCCAAGTTTTCCAATAAAATTATATTCTAGGTACCACTTATTTGATTTGCAGTTCCAGTCGGGGAAATCTTTTTCTAAAGTTGTTTTTTTTTTTTTTTATGAGCTTCTTGAGTAAAAACAGACTCACTGTAAAGGATTTTTAAAATGTACAGGCTTTATAAATTACCTAATTGCTTTGCCAGTGGTAACCTCGGTGAGGACTTCTGTGCATGTAGATGGACATACAGATACAAACATGTTTAGCTTCAGCTCATCCATCTGGCTTTTTAGTTTTTGTGGTGGTCTTGTTTTTTTTTTTGTTTTAATCACAATGGGACAATATTCCCCTGCAATTTTCTTCTTTCACTTAGTAATAATCTTACTCTATATCAGAATTTAGAGATCTGGTCTGTTGTTTTTCTTGTCCAGCACTGTACTGATTCCGTAATTGATTTAACGTGACCCCTAGTTGACGTTCTCTTATGTTGCTGCCAGTTTTTGCAAACAGCACCTCACTGTGTGCCCATCGTACAGGTCGTGTTGGGAGCTTGTGTCAGCAACGTATCTGAAAGATAAATAACTGATTCAAGGTTGTGCACACCTCGCTGTCAGTGCCCGTCGCCCAGTTACCATCTGCTGGGTCTGTGCTCCATTTCCCTCCCTCAGTAATACACATACGCAGGTTTCCTCTATCCCTCCTGGCCAGGAAAATGGCGAAAACTAATCCTATTTCTTGAGTGAGACGAAACGTGTGTCCGTATTTTTAGTTGGCCACATATCATTTCATAAAATCACCGCCTTCAAGTTTGTATGCTTTGCTCATTGTGCCAACAGGTTATTCCCATTTTTCCCATTCTCTAGTTGGTAAATTCGGAGAAGGCAATGGCACCCAACTCCAGGACTCTTGCCTGGAAAATCCCATGGATGGAGGAGCCTGGTGGGCTGCAGTCCATGGGGTCTCGAAGAGTCAGACACGACTGAGCGACTTGACTTTCACTTTTCACTTTCATGCATTGGAGAAAGAAATGGTAACCTACTCCAGTGTTCTTGCCTGGAGAATCCCAGGGACGGGGGAGCCTGGTGGGCTGCCGTCTATGGGGTCGCACAGAGTCAGACACGACTGAAGCAACTTAGCAGCAGCAGCAGTCGGTAAATTAGATCCATATCTCATTTATTCCCAGTGGTATTTCTGGGCTCTTTATTGGTCCAGTATTTTTACATATGTGCTGTTTTATTTGATTATGACAATTTTAATTCTCATGTAATCAGATTATTGTCTTACATTTTCTTTTCTGGCTTCGTGCTTCTCAACTTCACGTCCTTTCCTCTCCTAAGAGTTTGGTTTTGGTTTTGTTTTTAACACCCATAATTTTCTTCTACTGTGCCACCATTTTGACTTGGCTTTTTTTTTTTTTTTTTTTTTAAATTAATTTATTAATTTTAGTTGAAGACCTGCTGAAGTTCCTTCTGCAGGAATGTTCTCACGGTCTCACCCAAAATACCTAATAAGGGTGTTTTCCCAGGCATCCTCTGATTTCTCCAACAAGGGGGCAGTCGCTACCCACTGACCCTGCCGACCTGAGGGGTTAGAGGCCAGCTCAGTGTCCAGTGACGTCAGTCTTAAGAGTGAGCTGGAGCAGTCTGGACAGGCGTGTGAAGACGACCGGGTGGGCAGGCAGCGTGGCTCCGTATATGATGATCTGCAGTGGCATTTGCATTTAAAAATCTCTAGATAAAGATGCCTGCCATTTCCCGGGCGTAGTGATTGAGCGCGGGCACCGCCGTGCGGCTCTCTGCTTGCTCTCTCAGATATCTTGAACGAGCTCTTCCAGCGGGAGAACAGGGTGCTCCACTACTGGACCATGAGGAAGCGGCGGCTGGACCAGTGCCAGCAGTACGTGGTCTTCGAGCGAAGCGCCAAGCAGGTCAGTCAGCCCCCGGCCCCCGCTCCCCGCACTCAGGCCGCCGCCGTCAGATGGGCAGCTGCGGACCCTGCAGTGGATGGCAGATCACGCCCTCATGAGCAGACAGCACCTTGCCTTGCCTTTTACTTAAGTTCATCACAGGAAAACTGCACGGCCTCATGCATGTGTGTCCCTCGGTGATTTTGGCCCCAACAAGCATGCCATTCAGTTCTGCCCAGCAGTCACCATCATGATGATTTCAGTCACTGGAAAATAATACAGGGGCAGCTTTTTAGATTGCTGTGTCTACATTTTCAAGATGCAAATTGTGCTCTTCAGATAAATGGAGCTCAAGTTAAGAAATGTGGCAGCATTTCTCAGAATTCAGTAGAGTCAAAAACTCTGCCGTGCCTTGGGCTAAGGCAAAGACATCGAGAGGGTGCATTTCAAGGTCTTCAGCCCTGATGATCAGTCATGGAGGTCGTTTTAGGGTAAAGTCTGTCTGATTGTAACTCAAACAGGAAGATGCCCGTCACTTCTCTTTGGCCTTAACAGTCGCATAAGAATCCGTAAACTGTTAGCACAAACTCTGGAGGATCAGGGGCGGGAAGGGGAGGGAGCTTTTCTCGGAACCCCGTGAGCCGTCTCAGTCCCCGGGGCCTGCCCAGGCTCCTGGTCCCCGGGGACCGCGCCGGACCTGCACCGTCTGCTCCATCCTCCTGGAAACCTCCCTGATGCAGGCCTGACCCAGAGTAGGTGTCCGGTCACAGAAAGATTGTTTTTCTCCGCACAGGTTTCCTTCTTGGGGAACAGACTCTGTTTAATCTGGTAGATGTCAGTTTCTCACCGTGGGGCCTGCTGCCCAGAACTGCTTGGCGTCCCAGGGCAGGAGCAGGATTCAGGGTCCCTGGACATGGCACCCTGACTCTGACCCGGCCTCTCTCTCATCTTGACTGACTCTCCAGGGTGCAGTGATCGTAATGCCCAGCAGGGGCGGCGAGCAGTAGTAGTTTTTAGTGTTTAAAGTCCATTTTCTTAACATTTTTTAAAAGAGAATCCAACCATATTTCAGAATGACAGGGGCCTGATTTGATTTCTAATTAGAGACGGTTTCATCATCTTATCTCACACATCTGTCTTATCTCTCTGATGAAAGACAAGCAGTCATTCGGCGACAGAGAACAAAGTTGTAAATAATTCCCTTGACAAAGAGAAATAACAGAACGCTCTGCTGCTGTTTCCTAAAGTCAGATCATTTGCCAAAAATTTAAGATCATTCCGTTTTTGCCGTGACAGAGGATGACTGTCAGCCCTGCGGCCCTGTTGGGCTGGGCTCTGGTCTGTACAGTAACAGCAGACGCGCAGGAAATACCGAGTGTGTGGGACACGCTGGTCTTGGTGGCCCCGGCCGGCTCGAGGGTTCGGGATGAGGCCCTGGGGTTCCGGGTGGGCCTGTGGCCAGTGACCCCGGCTCTGCTCTGCGCCCCTCGGGGCTCCGGGCTGCTCCTCCCTCCCTTATCTCCACCTCTGCAAGCTGGCATTCAGTTCAGGGCTCGTTCTTGTTTCTTTCTCCTCTCTCCTTATCGCGCACTATTGGTATCTCCCAGCCCTGACCTCCCGTTTCTGGTGTCCAGCTTTAGACACCCCACCTCCCTCCTGGCCTGTTTCCACTGGGGCCTTAACCAAAGCCGAGTGGACCTGAGGCTCCCCGCGTGCCGTGTCCCCCCGTGTCTTCCCTGATTCCTGCCTTCCCCTCATCTTCCCATCCCCGCCCCTTCATTGGGTTCCTCTGCTCTCCCCTCTCCCACTTTGAGCCAGCTTGGAAACCAGCCCAGCCATGTCCTGTCTACACCTCTGGGCCAGTTTACTAACCGGTGTTGCTTCCTTGCCAATCCCTTTTCCATACGGCAACCCCATTCACTTCCAGGCCAAAGACCCAGGCCCTGTGACCCCCAAGGTTCCCCCCTCCCCCTGCCCAGGGCCCTTCCCTCCCAGCCCATCCCTTCTCAGCCCGGGAGTCCCTCCGGGTCACAAGGACAGAGCCCTGGCCTCTCCCATCCCACGTGCCCCCCTCAGCACCTGCGTGCGTGGTAGACACTCAGGCACCCCTCCCTCTGTGAGCAGAGCCGCTAGGGACCTTTGAGGGAACTGACCTTCATAGTTTCTGCCTTGATTCAGTGTCAGCATTGCTTTCGAGGTGGAATAGCCACACTCCAGCAAAACAAAAATAAATTCTTCGCCAGGATGGTGCACAGCAAGTCTTCTGGGTTGTGGCTTTCTTTTCAAAAATAAAAATGTTAATAGAGACAGTGATGTTTCTGTTCCTAGACCAGCAAATCACACTGGACCCAGAGATTATGAGGGCAGATAGGGAAGCATTTTTGCTTTTTTGTGTTTTTTCTATAGTGTTCCTTTTTTAGATGCTTATATTTAAGCAAGTTTGATTTCATTTGTAAAGTACGCCCGTAGAAGGGGAAAAACTGCTTCCGTCTAAAACCATGAAGGAGTGAGTAGGAGTTAGAATGTATCCTTCTGTTGCAGCCTGAGCCTGGCCAGCCCCCCTCTCCCCAAGTGGGGTCATCTCTCTCCTCCATCCGGGAGGTTAAGCCTCAGCTCCCTCCAGCCTGTCCCGGAGCATCTTACACGTAATGAGGAGGCTCCTCTGTGGGAGCCCCCAGAAGGCAAGTGGGTGCTGCCTGAGGGCCCACTGAAGCAGGAACAGGGAGAAAGGCCTCAAGCTGCACGTTTGAAAGTTGGGCCTTTGCGCCTGCTTTCTTTTCTCTCTCTTTTTTTATGAGTTAGAACTCCCCAGGAAGGTTCTCAAGTCCCGTGACGTGAAGGTCAGTGTCCAGCAGCTCCAGGGCCTCCGACCTCATGCACGCTGTCTCAGGCCTCTTCAGGAAGGATGTTCAGTGCACTCTTGCAGTCCTTTGGGTCCAAGGTCGTAAGAAACTCTTGAACTTGTTAGGCCTTGTGGATGCCCAAGTGACACGATCCCATTTTTCCAGAATGTCGACTTTTTCTTCTGCTTTTGGAAGGAAGATACACGCTTGAGACGCTCGTCTGTCTTTGAGGGAGCGTTTCTAGCTGGCAGGCCAGCCCAGGCCTGCGGACGTTTAAATGAGATGCCGGGGAGCCGGGCCTTGCTTCACCGCCGCCGAGGCCTGAACTCTCTCCCACTCCTGCATCTAGGCTCTGGAGTGGATCCACGACAGCGGGGAGTTCTACCTGTCCACTCACACGTCCACGGGCTCGAGCATCCAGCACACTCAGGAGCTGCTGAAGGAGCATGAGGACTTCCAGATCACCGCCAAGGTGAGCTCGCGGCGGCCCCAGGCCTGCGTGGCCGCCTGGTGTTGCCCAGGCAACCGCAAGCCGCCTGTGTGTGCATGCTCAGTCGTGTCTGACTCTCTGTGACCCGTGGACTGTAGCCTCTGGGCTCCGATGTCCACGGGAGTCTGCAGGCAAGAATGTTGGAGCAGGTTGCCGTTTCCTTCTCCGGGGATCTTCCCAACCCAGGGATCACACCCACGCAGGAGACTTCTTTACCATCTGAGCCACCAAGGAATCCTATTTTGTATAAATAAGGTCTTAAAAATATCGTTGAAGACGTACCTTATAAAATGGAGGAACAGGGTGAGCCAGAGGGGCCGTTAGACCTTAATTCAGGGATAATTCTGAGCCCTTTTCACGCTGTACCCACCCATGCCTGCATTTATCTGTTTCCTCTTGTTCTCTGATTTTCTGGAAAGCCCCACACTTCCTTTATTTTTTCTTACTTCTTGGTCCTTTTCATTATTCTTCTCTTATTTTCATTCTGTTTTATTTCCCAAGGTATTTTCCAAGTACTTGCTATTTTTATGGAACACTGGTGTTCCCAGCTTGACTTAGGCGGACCCTGTGGGTGTTTCCTTTCCTTGTCTTGAGCAGTGAAAACTGTTACAGTAGCATCACGCCCGGATACAGTGGCATCATGCCTGGCTGTCCAGTCCTGAAGCTGTCTGGGTTTGATGGCTGGCACAGTTTATGTCAGTAGCTATTCACAGGTTTATACAACTGGAGGCATTTTCACTTTCCTGCAGAATTAAATACATCTCTATGGCATAGAAAGTGCATGTGACTATGAATTTTTAAGCAAGTATGTAAGAATTCACATATCAGCATGAATATTTTCTCAATTGAAATACATATTTGCAGGGCTAATTCCCTTTTTTTTAACCACAAAACATTTTTGAGGTTTTTAGGCTTATCATCTCAACTGGTGGTATTTTTGTTTTCCAGAGCTTTGAATATGCTTTCTTTGAACAGTTTTCAGAAGCACCTCTGTTTTGGATGATTTTAAGGTTTAGAAAAAGTTGGAAATAAGTTCAGATTTAAGAGTAGAAAATCAGTGGTCAAGCTGGGTAGCAGTTGTGGTTAAAGAGTAGCCTTCCTGTAAGGTAAGAAGATTGATTTTCTGGGGTGGCCCTTGACTTGGCTTTGAGAACATATCAATGGGGAATTTTTAAATCATTTATGATGACAACAGCTACTTTGTATCATGTCAATTTGTACTTATTCACACTTTCTGTAGCGATTTCTGACTTCCCGCTAATCTTCCCTGGGCACTGCTCCCCCCGGCCCCGCCCCCACCACAAGCTGTAGATTCATTTTTTCGTTCAGCCTCTGGATTCTGGGCTGTGGGAACCCATGGTGTCTGTTCTGGAGGAGCCCACAGTCCAGTGGGGCTCGGCGGGGAGCCTTGGCATTCAGTGGGGATTACACCCAGAGGGGCCACGCGTGCTCTCAGGGGCCCCTCGCCTGCTCAGTTGAGGGGAGCTGGGCTTTGCTGCCTCTGCAGGTAAGCATCACGTCTTTGCCTTCCCTTCCTCTAGCTCCAGCACAGCTTTGGCTGTGTAATTGTTATTTTTTGTTAGTAATTGGATAATAAATACAGTTATTGTGTGCATTTGATGATTTATATTTGTTTCTTGAGTGTCCTTCGGATATAAAGATAGAAAGAAAATGCCTAAGATACCACTGAGGTAGATTGAAGTTTTGCTTCTTTGCCCCAACTTAAATCCCCGGGAATGCTCACTCTGAGGGCCACATGTGCAGCCAGACAGCCATTCTGCATAAGCTGGGGGGAACACACCCTGCACACAGAGGGGTGCGAGTGTCACTGTCTAGGACTAAGCATCGCGGCAGCTTTGTGCCACCAGTTGAGGCTGTACAAAGGGACTTTACCATTATTCCTCAATTTTCCTTTTCCTCAAACTTAGCTTGTGGTTTTTGGAAGAATGAGCAGTAAGAGGCATATTTTTGGCTTACATTTTGAAAAAAAAAAAAATCTAAAATCATAGGTGCAATTTGACCTTTCTATTTTCCGAATACACAGAGCTGTCTCATCTGTTGGGTATACAGAATTCTTTTTGCTAAGAGGAGCTCATGGATTTTGAAAAGAGCAGCCCGCACTTTTTATTTTCTTCGCATTTTCTCTTTGGTTTCTGGCTGCTTTTCCCTTTCATCAGAAAACTCCCGCTGTGGCGCTGGGAGACATCATTGAGTTTTTCATGTTGAAGTGAGGCCCTTGCTCACCTTCTGTCCCCCTCCGTCTTACTGTCTCCTAAGAAGTCATTTTTCTCTTGTTACACAGAGAAACCTTCTTGCTCTGACATGACATCTTCCAATCCAGTAGTTACATAATTAGTATCTCACGTTTTCAGTGTTAATGGAAATAAAGCCTCTCCTCACTGTCTGATTAAGGCTTACCTTGATTCCTTGGCAACTCAAGGCAGTATTTTCTCAAAATGCTTTGCACGCACCACCTGCATCCAGGCCCTGGGTGTTTACTTAGAAGAGATTTCAGTCCTCACCAGACTCCGCACATACCGACCTGGACTCGCTGGGAGCGGGACCTGACACAGAGCATCTCTAACCATCTCCCCAGGTGGTTTTTATGCACGCTGAAGTTTGAGACCTGCTGCCTTAGGTTGACCTTCACACTCTTGTCACCTTCTCCCCACACGGCTCCCTGATTGCCAGTCTCGTGTGCCAAACACCTTCTTTGACCAGACGGTGTCCAAGACCATCAAATCTGCATCATTTCCGGGGTTCTGGTCGCCTGAGAACACCATGAATAAGGCTCTTTTGAGTTTGTGGGCTCGAGTGTTCAGTCTGCCTTTATTTCTCTCCAGTCCCTTGATTATGCCTAAAGATGAAGTTGTTCGAATTATAATATTTGTACACTTTAAAAACAAAAATCTGCTTTCATAAAAATCTCCCTATGCAAGCAAGGAGGCTACTGTGTCCTGCTGGTAAAGCAGAAGCAGCAGTTGTTAGAAGAGGCTCCAGTTGCCCAGCAGTGCTTTATCATATGCATTCATGCAAAAAAAATGAAAGAGAGAAAACGACGCATGTACATAGAAACACTTGTTTGTATGTAATAAAATGTCCAGCATCATGTGCACGAAGCTGATAAAGGCAACAGGCCTATGTAGAGTGAGAAGACTTTTCACTTTGTGTCGTTTTGTGTCCTTTGAATTTTGAATTCTCTGAATTCAAATGCACTTTGAATGTATACAAATTCAAGTACAATAGAAATACAATACATGAATGCATTTTAAAAGTACCAGTTAAAATAAAAATACAATATTATAAAAGTTTCATGGATTCGCAGATTCATTCTACTTAGTTTTGCTCACACCATTCATTCATTCAGCAATTATTTATTGAGCCCCTACTGTGCACCAAGAGCTACTCTCTGTGCTGAGCTCGTGGGTTGCATACTCTGATTGGAGAAACCAGCAGTAACTTGATGATAAGTAAATGTATATTCAGTTCAGTTCAGTCACTCAGTCATGTCCGACTCTTTGCGACCCCATGAATCTCAGCACGCCAGGCCTCCCTGTCCATCACCATCTCCCGGAGTTCACTCAGACTCACGTCCATCGAGTCCGTGATGCCATCCAGCCATCTCATCCTTGGTCATCCCCTTCTCCTCCTGCCCCCAATCCCTCCCAGCATCAAAGTCTTTTCCAATGAGTCAACTCTTCACATGAGGTGGCCAAAGTACTGGAGTTTCAGCTGTAACATCATTCCCACCAAAGAAATCCCAGGGCTGATCTCCTTCAGAATGGACTGGTTGGATCTCCTTGCAGTCCAAGGGACTCTCAAGAGTCTTCTCCAACACCATATACACTGATGTTAAACAATAAGAACAAGACAGCCTTAGGGACGAGGGTTGCCATCTTTGATAGGCCGTGGTAGATTTCATCAAGAAGCCTTTGACTCTCTGATTAGCATTTTTTTGTTTAAATGAAGTTTTTACATGGAAGATTTGTAGATCTACCAGGCTTTGCCTATGGGAAATCTTCTGGTCTGCGCTGAGTTTCATAGAATCAGCCTATTGGTGTCACATACAGACAACTAGTCTGTTTATGATGTACTTTTGACATATGTGAAAATCTTCCTTTGGTTTCTTGGTGGTTTTTGTTTTCTGTTTTAGTGTAGGCAGATTGTCTCTTTTTATCTTTACTTCTATGTCCCCACCACTTAAAACGTGAAACCACTTTCTTAACTCCTTAAAGATACACGGTTGGCCTTTAGACAACACAGGTTTGAACCACGTGGGTCCACTTATACTCAGATTTCTTTAGACAGGTAAGTATACAGTAGTGCGTGATCCCAGTGAAGCCTAGGGTGTGGACCACTTTGGGGCAGTGGTATGAGAAGAGAGCCAGGAGGCAGTGCCCAAGCCCCTGAATTGTTCAAGGATAAGCTGTTTGCAATGCCCTCCCCTGATGTCATTCATGACAGTGGAAAAGGAATGCTTACATGGTGGAAAGCACCTTTCTGTGCTTTTCAGAAGATTGAAAAATCTCCTCTAGGCAATTTGGTTTTTTAAAAAATCCTGCAACAGTCATGTTAACTGTCTCTGATATTAAAATTTACTAATGTTTCTCATTTAAATCCCTTTTGGAATTTATGCTTCTAGGTCTGAAGCTTTGACTTCTTACTTCCTTGGTATATAATTAGGCTTGTCTTAACCAGAAAGGTATCGTGCTGATAACAAGTCAGAAGGTTTGTTTGACAGGTATTTTCCTTTGAGCTCACTCTACATGAGTTCATTTCCACACAAGATGAAGGCCCCAGAAGCTTTTAGAATGTTGTCAGTTTTGCTCAATTTCTCCAATAAACAAGATTTATATAATTCACAATAGTGATTTTTATTTTTTTCACAGAGACAGTAATGTCCCTTGAGTTCACTTTTCACATGGGTGTTTGTTTTGGTTTTTTTCTTATATATTACATATTCTTACCAGTTAAAAATAACTACTTCACCCATTAAAGTTATAGGTGTATATACACTTGCATAAAGGCCCTAATGTTAATTTATTATCTCAATAAATATTTGTTAAATGTCCACCATGTACCAGACACAGAGAAGGCATGTGAGAAACAAGCAAATGTCCCTGGGAACATTCTAACCAGGAGAGAGACAGTGATCTTAATAAGTAAATTATACCTCCTTGGAGACTGATGCTACAGAGTGGAGCAGAGCAGATAGGGAGAAGGTGCCTGAGGCAAGGAGGTGAGCTGCAATTTTAAGAGAGTCAGGGAAGCCAGTTAAGAATGGCCTTTATTTGAGCAAAGACACGAAGGAACCACAGAGCTGTCCAGGGGACCAGCTTTCCAGGCCAAAGGGGCCGTGGTGCACAGAACTAAAGGCCAGCAAGCCTGGAAGGACGTTGGGCAAGTTGGACGCTGTGGGGGAGCCCACGGGAGGCCCAGGGCGTTCGTGTAGAGTCTAAGGCTGTTGACGACTGGCTCTGCAAGCTGCCTAGTGAATTCTGCTCAAAACTTTATTGTACAAACTGAGATAGTTTATCCAGGTTTTGAACCCTGACCTTCTTCCTTTGGGGGATTTTTTAAAGTCAACTTCCTGAATGTTAGGCTTTCACCAGAAAATCTTTATGACTTAACTGAGAAAAGCAGATTCCATAGCAGAAGAGTAACTGGAATCATTTGAAATGTCAGTGAGAATGTTGAAGGAAGCTGAACCAGTGATAATAAATGAAGTGGTAACAACGAAGGAGATAAGTCTAGTGATAATAATAAGTGGAATAGTAAATGCAGTGGATGTAACAAAAAAATCAGATTTGAGTTACCGCCATGTTCCCTGGTGGCTCAGAGGTTAAAGCGTCTGCCTCCAATGCAGGAGACCCGGGTTCGATCCCTGGGTTGGGAAGATCCTCTGGAGAAGGAAATGGCAATCCACTCCAGTATTCTTGCCTGGAGAATCCCATGGACTGAGAAGCCTAGTAGGTTACAGTCCACGGGGTCACAAAGAGTCGGACACGACTGAGCGACTTCACCTCACCCCTCACCTATATATGTGTATATATATATATATTTAAATATATGTGTGTGCATGCATGCTTAGTTATATCTGACTCTTTGCAACACCATGGACTGAAGCCCGCCAGGCTCCTCTGTCCATGGGATTTCCCAGACAAGAATACTGGAGTGGGTTGCCATTTCCTTCTCCAGGAGCTCTTCTTGATCCAGGGATCTAACCTATATCTCTTATGTTTCCTGCATTAGTAGGCAGGTTCTTTACCATTAACCCACCAGCGAAGTCCATATTATATATATATATATAGAGAGAGAGAGAGAGAGAGAAGGAAGGAGGGAGGGAGAACACTTGTTTTATGGTTACCCTTAACTTTAAAAAGGAAAAGGTATCCTTCACTTAAAGATCATTCCTGTGTGCACATGAGAAGTGAAAAAGTGAAAGTTAGTCGCTCAGTCGCGCCCACCTCTTTTGTGACCCTATGGACTGTAGCCAGCCATGGAATTCTGTCCATGGAGTCCTCCAGGCAAGAGACTGGAGTGGGTTGCCACTTCCGTCTCCAAATCTGTATATAAAATGAAATCAATTTATTTTGGAGAGAGAGTTTTCACATGGGGAGCAAGTTTAAAATACCTCTGTGAAGACAGCTTCCCTGGCGGTGAGTCCTCCTGCGTTATCTCCTGAGAATTAAAGAAGAAATGAGCATGTGACATGGCGCTTCTTCAGGGGGTTGGTTAGGTGCCTGTGGGGTCGGGGAGGTGCCTTGGCCACACAGGCGGCCTCAGGAAAAGGAAAATCTCCGATGGCTGCTGCCCTGAACAGGCCTTCAGTCTAACTGGGGACGTAGAATAGACAAGCGTGAGGCGGGGGGTGTCTGTCTCCAGTACCTGCAGCCTTCACAGGAGGAGGGTCGTGGACCGCGGACACCGCCCCCAGCCAGTCTCCGCTTGCTCACTCTGCAGGGTCTGAGCACCTCCCAGGTGAAGACACCATCCAAACACAGCCCAGACTTTTCCTTCGAGGTCGTGAAAATGCCGTTCGTTGGGGAAAGAGGCAAACCAAGGGAGCCAGTCTGGGACAGGGAGGTGAATTGGTGTGGACCTGGGGGATTCAGTCTGAGTGTCTCTCCCGAGCAGTTGTTTTCCTGTCCAGAGCTCAGAGAGCCGTAGGCCAGTTGCCACTGTGCTTCTGGCTGCCGGCAGTTGGACGCATTTGCTTCACAATACTTTTCCTGTTGTTCTTTTGCAGCAAACCAAAGAGAGAGTGAAGCTATTGATACAGCTGGCCGACGGCTTTTGTGAAAAGGGGCATGCCCATGCGGCAGAGATAAAAAAATGTGTCACTGCCGTGGATAAGAGGTACAGAGACTTCTCTCTGCGGATGGAGAAATACAGGACCTCTTTGGAGAAAGCCCTTGGGATTTCTTCAGATTCCAACAAATCGGTAAATTGCTTTGTGCCATCGGGATAAATTACCATCTGCGTCTTCATGTCCTGCTTCTTGATTTAATTAACCGAGGTGCGCTGCCTGCCTTATTCCACAGAGCAAAAGTCTCAGCTGGATATTGTTCCGGCCAGTATCCCCGGCTCAGAGGTGAAACTCCGAGACGCCGCCCATGAACTTAATGAGGAAAAGCGGAAATCTGCCCGCAGGAAAGAGTAAGCTTGCCTCGAAGAGCCCTCCAGGATTCAGTGAGGAAGTGAAGGAAATGTCACTTGGACAAGCACGCTTGCTTCTGTGTGTGCTCTGAAACCGAGCGGCATTAATCCTGCTCATTGCTCTGAATGTGCTCCCTGTTCACAGCAGAAACGACCACTGAGCGCACTGCCCCCACATCAGCTGATTCGGGAGCAGTGTCTTGTTTTATCTTTGTGCCCCTGTCTCATGGGATTGACAACTTGCTCTACTATCGTTTGTCATCAGTAGGTCATGAGTTTTAATACTGGGGAGGAGAAATTAATAATGCGAGTGCTGAAGTTTGAAAGTTGCCAATTAGTTAACTACTGAGTATTAATAGAGACCAAAGATGGCTCTAAACCAGTGGTTCTCAGTCGGGGCTAGCTTTGTTCCCCCCAGAGGGACATTGGGCAGTATGTGGAGACATTTGGGTTGTCAACTGGTGGGGCGGGGGAAGCGCTACTGGCATCTTGGGGGCAGAGAACCAGGGGTGCCATTTAGCGTTCTGTAGTGCCCAGGCCAGCCCCCAGCAAAGCATCGTCCAGCCCCAAACATCAACACTGCCAAGTTGAGAAACCCTGATCACTGGGTACCATAGCGAAATTTTTTCCGAACTGTTTTTTTTTCTTGGACCTGTTGACTGGGTGCTGTTATTCTTCTACGCATTCTTGTTTTAATCTTCCAGAACACATCACTGGCTAATGCTTTTAAAATCACCTTATCATTTCATAAACCCTAAAAGTGAAGAGTTAAAAATAAGCCTGTATCCTGACTGTGAATTAAACTGGTCGCTTGTCTTCCTTTGCTTTAAGGTTCATAATGGCTGAGCTAATTCAGACTGAAAAGGCTTACGTAAGAGACCTCCGGGAGTGTATGGATGTAAGTAAGTTTTTCTGCTTTTTGTTTAGATGGGCTATATACAGTCTTGCTGTTTATTCTTTAATGTGCTCAGTCACTTCAGTCATGTCCAGCTCTCTGTGACCCAATGGACTGTAGCCCGCCAGGCTCCTCGGTCCAGGAGAGATGGCCAGGGCTGTTTATTCTTAGCTATTTAATTCTTAAACTGCTCGCCCGTTTCGTTGTTGTTTTTGAGATCGAAAGTGCACAGGTGGCCCTCTGTGCGTGTTTCTGCACTTCTGTGAAGTTCCAGGCGTGTTTTC
Organism: Aepyceros melampus; assembly: GCA_006408695.1. NCBI lineage: Eukaryota > Metazoa > Chordata > Mammalia > Artiodactyla > Bovidae > Aepyceros > Aepyceros melampus. The sequence continues at coordinate 718,699 of SJXQ01005408.1, read as the reverse complement.
GCTCATTACAGAGATGATAACAGCGCTAATCCTCTCGTTTCATTTATCACATGATGGCCTGGCTGACATTCTCTCTGTAGAATTTTACAGCAGCTTCAGAGAGACACGCCTACCGATTACAACCAGCCGCTGATGCTCTGTAGTTTAACGAACGTCCCTTGTACCTTGAGGAGCAGCTTAATCCCCAGATTTGAAGCTGGGAGTATATTTAGAGCCAAAAAGATAGCCGAAAAGTTGCTATCAAATATTAATAGCAACTGAGATTTGTCTTAGTCATAGTTTCTCATGTTGTTTTGTAAGAGGTTCCGTTCTTAAGATAACATTTTTAATTAGACATTAACTCTGGGTGTGTATTGATGGAGAGCAGAAGTAGCCGTTTCTTGGAGATGTGCTCAGGGTTTTTGTCCAACCCTCTCTGTTTCCCTCTCGGCCAGACCTACCTGTGGGAAATGACCAGCGGCGTGGAGGAGATCCCCCCGGGCATTGTGAACAAAGAGCTCATCATCTTCGGGAACATGCAGGAGATCTATGAGTTTCACAATAAGTGAGTGGCTTCATCTGTAGGGACCCTGTTTGCAACTCTGGAAGTCTAGGTACTGTGCCAAAGTACCGAGACAAATGCAAGTTTCCAGTCAAATACAGATAGATTCCAGGGATTCTGTTGGAATTTGAAGGAAGCCTGCCAGTCTTGCTTCAAGGACAGACATTCTCGAGACTGTTTTAACAGAGACTCGACTTTCTGTTTTGAATTCACTCTTTATGAAATGAGATTCGGAAAGCTGGAAGCTGTTTCGTAGGTACACTGGCTGCTCTCGAGCCGTATCGTCAGCTGCCCCGTCAGTTACTGCTTAGGGTTCAAAGAAAGGGCTGCCCTCCACGGGTTGCAGGCTGATGTTTTCGGTCTTTCCTAAGAAGGAGGAGGAAGGAACTGAGGACAGAACAGATGTGTCACCAAAGTAAAGTGCACTTGCCACTGGCCAGAGGAGGCGCATGATTTTATTTTTAAAGTCAAAAAAGGAGGGAAAAAAAAAAGGCGGCAGCAGCATCTTTAGATGAGGTCTGTGCACCCCAAATCGCCCGAGAAAGATGGTGCTGGGCCAGAGCCGGTGGGGTCTTCCTCGCTTCTCTGCCCCTCACCCCACCACCAGCAAAGACACAAAGACCTAACTGGTTTCTCTGAACTGAGTATCCCCTAAATTATATCCTTTGCTACTAAACATATCAGGCTCCCCAGGTGGCAGTAGTGGTAAAGAACCCACCTGCCAGTGCAAGAAACATAAGAGACAGCAGGTTCAATCCCTGGATCAGAAAGATCCCCTGGAGAAGGACATGGCAACCCACTCCAGTATTCTTGCCCAGAGAATCCCATGGACAGAGGAGCCTGGGCTGCTACAGTCCTGGGGGTTGCAAAGAGTCAGACACAACAGAAGTAACTTAGCACACAGCCTCTGAACAGCTGGGGTACCATTTCTACTGGAAAGTATCTGAAAGTGAAAGGGAAAGTCGCTCAGTTGTGTCTGACTCTTTGCGACCCTATGGACTATAGAGTCCATGGAATTCTGCAGGCTAGAATACTGGGAGTGGGTAGCTTTTTCCCTTCTCCAGGGGATCTTCCCAACCCAGGGATTGAACCCAGGCCTCCCATATCATGGGCAGATTCTTTACCAGTTGAGCTACAAGGGAAGCCCAGAAAGTATCTGAAGCCTGAACTAATTGATTGTATGAAAGTCACAGTAGCTTACCCCAGTTCATAGCTCTTGCTGCACATTTTGTTAAACTAAAACTAAATGATACTGTTTTAGCTGTTTTTGATTAAAATGATGCAATTCAGACTTTGCCTAAATTCATGGTATGCTTGGTCTCATTCCTGGCATATCTCACTTGTAAAATGCTTTAGGACACCTTAATAATGTAATACCGTTTTTACTCTCTGCAGCATATTCCTAAAAGAGCTGGAAAAATATGAGCAGTTGCCGGAGGACGTGGGACATTGCTTTGTAACCTGGGTAATGAAACCTCAGCAGCTTGTTCTGTCACTACTGTTTGGTGACTTTGAGGGACGTTAGAAGGAACACTGTCCACCTCTCAAATGGCATCCTTTTCTCCTGTTGTCTGCAGACAGAAAAGCAGACTTTACCCCCAAAGTATTACGTTCTCCAACTAGTTATTACTGTGAAACTAACTCTTCATTGGCAGGAGTGCTGGCTTGGTTTAGAAGGTTGAGTGAATATGCCAGGCCTCTGCATGGCCTTGGGGACTCCTGTGTAACTATGAGTCCTGGTGACAGGCCCTGCTGTCTAAGTGTGACGCTCAGGTTTGCACGCACTGTTGTAGGAAGAGAGGCCGGGGCTCCGTCCTGACTCGCTGGTCCAGGGGAGGTTTCTGGATGTGTGTCCTATCGCAGAACATGTTTCTTATTTTAATATCTTTCTTTAGAAAAGATATTAATAAATATCTTTTATTTATTGGAGAAATAAATAAAATAAATAATTTATTTATTTTATAAATTGGAGGCTTGAATTTCATTTACACACCCAGCCTCTTTTTATATAAAAAGTTTGTCATAATTTGACTTATTGTCATTTGAAAGGGATACTACTATAATTTTCTTTTTGTTTATAGGCAGACAAGTTTCAGATGTATGTCACATATTGCAAAAATAAGCCTGATTCTACTCAGCTGATACTAGAGCATGCAGGATCCTACTTTGATGTAAGTAATAGATTACTAAAAAAAGAGCTGTGGTGGTTTCTAAGTTGCTTTTGGTATAACGTTAAATGTAGGGCGACTCATAACTTTCACCTATTAGTATGATATCATTTTCATCTATCAAAGGTGGAGTATTCTTATACTTATGTTTTTAAAATATTTTTCTATAGTACTACAAGCTCTATGTACTGTAAAAGTTTCAGACTATAATATGCACATGTATATATGTCTTTACTTACAATTTATATACACTCAATAGTTTTTTATTTGTAATGTTGTACATATGAGTATAAACAATGAAGCTAATTATCTTTTCTCCTCTATAAAACAGAAATAATTTTGAATATTTTTAATCACTTATTTTTCCCATTTCAATTTCATGATGTACTTAATTTCCAGAAGCAGCCTACCAGTAAAATTTTACAAATGGCACTGTAACAACTCAGACCATTGGGAGGTTCAATAATTATATGATCATGGATGTAAACATAGTTCAATTTTTTGGAAAGACTTTACAGAGAGATTGTTTAGAACAAAAAAACGATAGAGTCTTATGATACATAAAGTGATTGGGGGGGTTTCCAGAACATAGTCAGATGTGCCTTAGTTTTTTATTTGTAATGTTGTACATATGAGTATAAACAATGAAGCTAATTATCTTTTCTCCTCTATAAAACAGAAATAATTTTGAATATTTTTAATCACTTATTTTTCCCATTTCAATTTCATGATGTACTTAATTTCCAGAAGCAGCCTACCAGTAAAATTTTACAAATGGCACTGTAACAACTCAGACCATTGGGAGGTTCAATAATTATATGATCATGGATGTAAACATACTTCAATTTTTTGGAAAGACTTTACAGAGAGATTGTTTAGAACAAAAAAACGATAGAGTCTTATGATACATAAAGTGATTGGGGGGGTTTCCAGAACATAGTCAGATGTGCCAAATACATTTTGTTTTGATTAAAGATAAGGTACTTCCAAATGTTAGATGTAGTTTGGTGTGTGAGTCCACAAGGTTATTAGACTTGTTCCCATGCTCCCGTTTGTACATGGCCACCTGTGATCATCTGCTCTTCTCTGAAAGTCTGCGAAATTAGAGTAAATGTAGCCTCTGTCTTTGAAGTGGAGCCCTGGCTGTGGATGGCCCTGTCTTAGTTGCCACTCTCACGACCGGTAGTTACATGGCCCTGGCTGGGTGGACAGGAAGCCCTCTCAGCCAGGGTGGCCCTTTCTTTCCAGTGTTTCGCACGTGGGTCTTCACCGTCATGTGGAGTCCACCACCCTGGCCCTGTGCAGTTAGAATTATTTAAGGCCTAAGAAGCAGTGAGAGCGTGTGGCACACATAATGTTCAGAATCAAAGTCAGTTAAAACCCTGTGGCCTAAGGAGGAAGCCAAGAGCTAAGAGATTGGAAATACAGTAGTTTGTTGTGAAAAGGAGAGCAGACAGGAGAGAGTGCCTTATAGTGAGGGTGAAGGAAGCCTCCAGTAGAGAGGGCTGGGATGTGGTCTGTGAGGAGGGTGGGCACGTGGCTGGAGCTTCAGGAGCTGTAGCCAGAGTCTGACTGCAGGGCGGGCACACTGAGGGCCATGGGGATGGGGCACACTGAGGGCCATGGGGGTGGGGCACACTGAGGGCCATGGGGGGCGGGGCACAGTGAGGGCT
>SJXQ01005408.1:702647-713521 GCA_006408695.1 Aepyceros melampus | reverse complement strand
TGCACATGAAGGCCTGTATTGCAGGGGAGACCCTGTGTCTTCAGGGCGCAAAGTGATGCTTGAGACTTGCTGTTTTTATGTTGAGTTTATTAAAAGAAGCAATAGTGGTTTCTACTGTATATTTATAGAAAAAGTAGTTTCTGTGATTTCATCATGGGGGTGAATGTAGATTTTTAGTTCCTCCTGTCTGACCTCCCAATGGCGTGTGTATTCTTTTTTGAATACAGGAAATACAGCAGCGGCATGGATTAGCCAATTCCATCTCCTCCTACCTTATTAAACCGGTTCAGCGAATAACGAAATATCAGCTCCTTTTAAAAGTATGTATGAAGCATCTTCAACCTACAAAATGTTACACATCGTGTGTTCCCACTTTGACATTGTTTTATTTATCTAAAGTACTCTAAGTTTTTGAAACAATATCTAGCAAATTAATTTTATTTTTTAATTCATTGCCATTTTTTGCCCTGACTGATGTCTCAGTGTATCAGGTAAATAAGAGTATATTTCCTAACTATCCTAGTCCCTAACATAAGATTGAGAAAGGAAAGAGAATGATTTAGTGCTATTGCTATGATTTCTGTCAGACTGACCTGCTGTTTTTTGGTTATGAATGCTGCTGTTGTTGCTGCTGCTAAGTCGCTTCAGTCGTGTCCTTAACTATCCTAGTCCCTAACATAAGATTGAGAAAGGAAAGAGAATGATTTAGTGCTATTGCTATGATTTCTGTCAGACTGACCTGCTGTTTTTTGGTTATGAATGCTGCTGTTGTTGCTGCTGCTAAGTCGCTTCAGTCGTGTCCGACTCTGTGCAACCCCATAGACGGCAGCCCACCAGGCTCCTCCATCCCTGGGATTCTCCAGGCAAGAATACTGGAGTGGGCTAAAATCGCACTTGTAAAAGTCAAATAATAATTAGTTTTGACAAGAGAATGGTAAAAAAACAAACCTTAGAATTTGTGGTAAGAGTTGTTAACAATTTATTGTATATAATCGACATTTTCTTGGCTACAAGAAAACTAATTCACAACTTTTATCTCATGATGTTTACCCCACTGTTTCCTTAGCTGGCGAACGTTACTAAGCATCAGAATGTACCCAATACCCATTTATCCCGGTAAGACTGTTTCATGAACCTGATATGTCCCCAGTTCATCCCTAACACAATAGGAGATCTTGTAATTTTTCTAGATATAAAAGATACAGAAGATGAAGTTTTGAATGTCTAGAACCCTTATTGACTTTTTTGTTGTTAATTTTAAAAAAAGCAAATCTAGAGGCAGTCAAAGGGGCTACATTCTTTTGGGACAGGACTCCATTATGGCATTCTCCTATCAGAAAGCTCTCCTGCGCTTTCAGAATGTCAGATTCCCATTAGGGGATTTTATGACCACCACAGCAAAATATGTGGTTGCTATAAATGTGCAAGAGAAGTCAGGAGGCTAAGTTGTTGATATTCACATTTGCCCTCTGATTGCTAATTCTGCAAAGGCAGTTTACCTCTTAGTGTCCTCAAGATTGATAGCTTTTGTTTTTCACATGTGGTTCTAGTAAAGATCTCTGCCTCGGTGACCTCACATCTAGTCATTCACTATTAAGCTGCTGCTTTAATTTATAAACCTGTCTTGATTCTGCCCAGGGGTTCTTCCACTGAGCAGTCATGAGCTATGCTGAGCTCCCCAATGAGGGGGTTTTCAGCCTCAGCACATGGCAGTTTTAAAGCCCTTAATGCCAAGCGGCTCAGAATGAGAGGTGCATATCATCTGGCTGTGAGAACAGGGGTCTGCTGGGCAGCTGCTCTGCCCTAAACCAGAGTCCCCAGCCTCCAGGATCTAATGGCTGATGGTCTGAGGTGGAGCTGACGTAATGATCATAGGAATAAAGTGTGCAATAAATGCAGTGTGCTTGAATCATCCTGAAACCATTCTTCACACCTCGCTCCCCCCAACTCTCATCCATGAGAAAAGTGTCTTCCACAAAATCTGGCGCCAAAAAGGATGGGGACCACTGCCCTAGACCGTCCAGGGTGCGGCTAAAGCCAGCTACAGTGCCACATCCCTCTTGCTGAACACTGGGACACAGAAAGCTGTTGTTGCTGACTGCTAACAGTCATTAATTCACTGGGGAGAAAATACCTTGGTCCCCTCTAGAATGTGACTCTGGTCCTTGCTGTCACTCATCTGAGACAGGTATTCTCCTACGTAGATGTGAAATGTTATTTCCCTGGGGAGGCATCCTGTAGTCATTAGCGCTTTCTGAACATCCCAGGGCAGAGAAGTGTTTCCCTTTAGAAACCTGGACAGCCATGCAGTTCCTGCTGGACACGGGGCAGCTCCAAAGTAGGGGGACATTGTGTGTATGTTGGTGGCTCAGTTGGGTCCGACTCTTTGCAGTTCCCTGGGCTGAGCCCGCCAGAGACTTCTTCCATGGGATTCTCCAGGCAAGAGTAAGGGTGGAGTAGGGTGCTGTTCCCTTCTCCAGGGCATCTTCCCCACTCGGGGATCGAACCTGGGTCTCCTACATTGCAGGCTGATAGAGCTCAGGATCCTGTTGGATCCTGTGGCCAGCAGAGCAGGACTCACTAGACTCTGACTTCACCTTTGAATGTAACCTCTAGGTGACTGTGCTTTGCTACCCTGATTAAATTGTTTGTCATTTTTGAGGCTCAGTAGTTAACATGTACACTAAACTCATCTTCGACTATGACTGCATTTGGTTTCCTCTGAAGCCTAAGAAACATCCTGATGTGAGCAGGACAACCCTTCCATCCACTGGCTAAAGTGGCAGTTCAGGTTCCTCCTGCATTCCCTTATGAGAATCTCTGCCCAGTTGACCACATCTGTTCTTACCGCGAACGTCATGGATTTTCACAAACTCTTGTGATTTCTGTGAAGACCTCCTTAGCGGAACATCTTGCGGTCTTGGTCTCCCACAGGAGCTGCTCACCTGCTGCGAGGAGGGGAAGGGGGAGATCAAGGATGGGCTGGAGGTGATGCTCAGTGTGCCCAAGCGGGCCAACGACGCCATGCACCTCAGCATGCTGGAAGGTAGGCCCCCCGCCCCGCCCCCATCCCTGTGTCCTTGCCCCTCCATGCTCAGTTACGAGTCACCAGTGGAGGCGCGGGGACTTATCTTTCCAAAAATTGGTCTCGTTGCTTCCCTCGAGGCACTCACGACATGCTCCCCCATCATTACAAGCCTGTCCGCGGCCACTCCACTCTGCACCCCAGGAGCGCCCGGTCTCTGTGGTAGATGGACAGGTGGAAGGATAGGTAGACCCACTCCCCCCAGGATTGCATGGTCCCCCCAGGGCTTGTGTCCTCCCCATCTCTCCATCCACTGCTTTACCTGCTGGAGCCTTGAAGGAAGCAGGTTCCACCTCTCTGCCCGTGCAGCTGAGCTGGATGTGCAGCATGGTAAAGAGAGAATCAGATAAATGTGCTTATGAAACGTTATCATCACGAGCATAATTTCACTGCCTTCTTCTAAGAAAGCTCTTTCTGTGTAATAGCTTAACTCTTACTGTCAGGTTATTCAAGAGTTATTTTAAGCTACTCCTGCCCCAAAGCTTGTGCTGGCCTGTGTCGTCACCGTCGGCCACATTGAACCATTTTACCAGTGACTGCACAGGCTCTCCCGATAGTTGCAGAGACACCCCGTCCCCTCAGAATCAGGGGCCAAGCCAGAACGCCTTTCTTCCTCTGATGTAAAATCCTGAGCGGGTGGGCAGCCCTCATGGGGTCACCGGGCCTGCGGCTCTCCCTGGCCGATCTCCCTCCGCTCCTCGGGTGTTGTTCTGGGTGGCCAGATGTGCAGGCTGTGTCAAGGGCCTGTTCACCTTCCACCTGGCAGGCTGCAGGGGAGGGCGCCAGTGCTTGGGGCAGACACTCACAGTCTCCTCCGTGGCCCCGGGCGTAGGTGGGCGTGGCTGTGGCTGCCCGGGCCTAAGGATGCTGAGAGATGCAGGCTAGCTTGAGCGGCCATGGAAACAGAGGGACTTCTGCTGGTAGAGAGGGCAGGAGATCGCTAGCTGCCCCTGCCCTGTGCCCGCCACGCCACGAAGAGACAGCAGCGGTGAAAGCCAGCCCACGCCCAGAGCGCCACTGACTCACTTCAAGGGTTTTGTGTCTAAAGGAGAGAGAATTCCTCAGGGAACTGGGGATGTCTCCCAGGAGAAAGGCCAGACGAGGGCCTGGAAGAAACGCTGGGACTGCAGAGAGCAGTCCAGGAAGGACGTTCTGGGCTGAGAAAGCCGAGGCTCAGGACGTAGAGTGGAAGCTGGGGGTCGAGGAGTGAGGGTCGGTGAGCCATCCTGGATGGGGCAGCTGGGAGGAAAGCTGTGAGCAATGTGGAAAGCTGGGAGGGACACTGAGGGTCTCAGATAGTGAAGAAGGAGGACTTGCAGAATAAGGCTGCGTTTGTTTTGAACGAGGTGCGGAATACACGCAAGGCTGTCTCCTAGGAAGATTATCCTCTGTCAGTGCTAGGGAGACTGGAGCCCGAGGCCCAGGTGGGAAACTGTCATCTGGGATTTAATTGATGGGCCTCTTACAAATGTTTAAGCAGCCATAACGCAGTCTCCTGCATCGTTGTTTATTTCCTTTCAACTGACTTTGCCTTTTCTTCACGTCCTAGGGTTCGATGAGAACATTGAGTCTCAGGGAGAGCTGATCCTGCAGGAATCCTTCCAAGTGTGGGACCCCAAAACCTTAATCCGAAAGGGTCGTGAGCGGCATCTCTTCCTGTTTGAGATGTCCTTGATGTTTAGTAAAGAAGTAAAAGATTCCAGTGGCAGAAGCAAGTACCTTTATAAAAGCAAATTGTTTGTAAGTACAGGCCTTCAGAATTGTAAGTTTAAAGGTGACACAATTGCAGTTTTTTTATGGGTAGAGAAAAATTAGCATTGGTTGCCTTCAGTTTTAACCTCCCAAACTGTTCTAAACTATCATCTGAAATTGTCCCGTTTTCATCTTCAGTGAAATTCTGACATTCCTGAACCCACTAGAGGGCGCTTGTGAGTGTCAACATCCCTAAGTTTAGGAAACTTGGTTTTTTCTAAATTATGTAAGATCTAACTGCGGGATAAGAGAACACTTTATAAATGAAATTAAATTATTTATCTCCTGGGTGCCTTAACTAGCTTTATAGATAATTGAGCATATCCGATTGTGGTTAAGTAAGTTCTCACATCATTATAATTAACGTTTCATTCACCAGCATTGGAATTTACTTAAGCAGCTTTACAGGTGGCTCACTGTGGGCTCTTAATGAGGAAGCTTGATTTTTTTTCATTAAAAATAAATGTAAGAAAAAATAAATGATCTTAGCGGTTCTTTACAGCAGCAAAAATATGATTATTAGAGAAAATTGTATAAGCAAAATCACTTTAAAGATCCACATGCCCTCCATCGCCTGACTTCCACCCAGTCAAGCCTCACTGCGGTGCTTGACAGATACAGCCATGCATTTACCTTTAACTTGTCATGTACTCCTGGCAAGAGACACATGACCTGGTTCTTTTTTCCACAGGTAGCAGCCCCACCTGAGTCTCTATAAACCACAAATCAACACTCAGAAAAGTCTCGGGCGGGTGTCAACTTCCGGGTCCCCTGACCTCCGCCTCCCCTTCACGGGCAATACCTCAGAGGGCTCTCAACACAGAATTTCTGGGCAGGGTCCAGCAGGGGGAGGAAAAATCACTGTTGGAGAATAGAAAGTGCAGGAGAATTTGGTTTCTTCACCAGATGTGGCAGATCACTTATACATGTTGGTAGAAACGTGGAATTTGGACGACTTACACATTTTTGTGACATCCTCATGTGAATCAAAGTCCCGGAACAATAGAATACGACCAAGCATAGGAATCATCTTAATAATCACCTGGAGTTTACACATTCAGGCTAATGGCTTTCATACCATTTTCCTTGGCTTGTGTCCTGCTTGAGATTGTCTTTTGGACCACAGACTGCCTGACATCATTTTAGATCATATTGTAACTGCAGAGGAAAAATGCAGCATTCCTGGTTAGCCATTTCACTAGCTGGCTTTAATCAGTCCTTAGAGACCGCTCTATTCTGTTTTAGAAGCTGATGCATCTTCACTTAATTTATCTTTTAAAAGTTAAGGTTCTCTCAGCGGCCAGATTATGAATCATTTCCCTTGCTGGAAGGGAGAATGCATTGGGATGAACTTGATTATTGAAGGAGGGATGAAGATGTTGACCTGTACCTCCACCCCTGCAGATGCATGTAATTACAGACAGAAAGTTTGTCTCTTTGCCCTTAAAATGATTGGTGAACTACTGTACATTAATGCTGTTGATAAGCACATGGAAAATAACTGAGGTTTAAAATACCGTTTGTCTTCTTTGAAGCTGCTTCGATAATGAAGATTCATGGCAGCAGCTCTGTCACAACTAGGACAGACTCATCTTAGTGTTAACAAAGTTGAAAATAGCCAGCTCTTGATTTTCCAGATAATAAGAGTTTCCAGCTATTTTGGTTTTCCTGACTGGCCTGTTGACCTGCATCAAGATTTCCAGGTAGAAGTACTCAGAGGAAGCAAAAGAGATGAAGACAATCTTGGGTAGCCTAAGAACAAAATTTCCCCATTTGAACTCAAGTGAGACCCAAGGAGTGTGTATCATTGTAAACAAACTGTGTCGTCACAATGCAGCTTGACCACGAGTCACCAAAATTGACTTTCTCGCTCTCTGTTCTATATCCGGCCTAATCACGTAATTGTCTTTTTCTCCAGACCTCAGAGCTGGGTGTCACAGAGCACGTTGAAGGAGATGCTTGCAAATTCGCACTGTGGGTGGGGAGGACACCAACTTCAGATAATAAGATCGTCCTTAAGGTACGTCCACTGAAGCTGGGGAATGCACTCTGTGACACGTTCACCATATCTGTTACACATGTGCCTTTTCCTGTTGTTGAAACAGGTTGTCGTGTCCTTCTTTTTGTTCCCTTGGTGGCCCCTAAGCTTGGTGATTACCACAGAAAGAACAGTAGGATGAACCCAGTGTGGTATTCTGGTGGTGCAGTATCTTGAGCTAGACTTTTGCTGCCTACAAAAGATCACATGGAGAAAGGTCGTTCTCATCTTCCCCATGCTTCCAGTCTTATAGAGTGTTTTTTTTTTTAAGTGAGTATTTATCCGGGGTGATTGTTTAAGAGATACAGCAAGTCGAGGTACAAAAGGAGGGAGCTATGGACCGCAAAGAGTCGGACACGACTGAGTGACTTCACTTTCACTTTTCACTTTCATGCATTGGAGAAGGAAATGGCAACCCACTCCAGTGTTCTTGCCTGGAGAATCCCAGGGACTGGGGAGCCTGGTGGGCTGACGTCTGTGGGTTGCACAGAGTCGGACACGACTGAAGTGACTTAGCAGCAGCAGCAGCTCCTACTGTACACTTGACCTCTGGTTTCCAGAGGAAAATAGGCCTCGATGCATCTGTGAGGGCATTTTGACACTTTTAAGGCTGAACGTGCCCAGAATCTCTATGCGGTCCTAGACTCTTTGCCTTTCTAGTTTGGAAGCAGAAGGGTGGGGGGCATGATCAAGTGCAGGGTTTGGTATGTTATCGTTTGAAGTGTTCATAAACACTGATGTTGTTTTTGAGTATATAGTCTTTGAGAGAGGAATATGTCTTTGAATATTTGATTTGAACTCTGTTTTGATTATACTGACCTCTCCTAGGAATGATGGAGGACTCTAAGGATGTCTTAGGGACTTCCCTCCTCCCATGTTTAAGAAAATACAGATGGAACTGTCTCTGAATGTGCCCAGAATCTCTATGGGGTCCTAGACTCTTTGCCTTTCTAGTTTGGAAGCAGAAGGGTGGGGGGCATGATCAAGTGCAGGGTTTGGTATGTTATCATTTGAAGTGTTCATAAACACTGATGTTGTTTTTGAGTATATAGTCTTTGAGAGAGGAATATGTCTTTGAATATTTGATTTGAACTCTGTTTTGATTATACTGACCTCTCCTAGGAATGATGGAGGACTCTAAGGATGTCTTAGGGACTTCCCTCCTCCCATGTTTAAGAAAATACAGATGGAACTGTCTTTTTGAGCTGTCTGGAAAGACCATAAGAAACTTCAGGATGTTTGGGGGTAAACGTAGCTGAAGATTTGTAGAATATTGGGAGATGAGCCAGCAGCTTAATGGGCCTCTGGTGTGTGGACCTGCATGTCAGTGATTTTGTCTTTTACATTCCTTTTCATCTCTCTACGGTATTTCCAGCAACTGTGAGTTATTCAACAATACTGCATTCTTATAGAGTGTCCACTGACTATGGAATCCGTTGTGTTTCTAAGGTCTTTATTCACTGGAAATGATGGATTATTTTGCAATGAATATATAATTACCAACCCAGTGTATTTTTCTTGTTAGTCCTGGCATAAAGCCCTATAAAATATAAGTTGCACTGATAGCTAGATATTAGATGGCTGAGCTTTTTCTAAGGCATAAAATTTCAAAGTGTATTCAAGACCTGAAAACTTCCAACTTTGGTTGAGTGTTTCTTCAGATTAGCTGCAGTGACAAATGCCCAAGGGTGCATCTGAGAAATCATGCCAGATATTTTAGTCAGATATGTTATTATTTAGCCATATTTATTATGTCCTAAATGAAATACCCATGATACAGTTGAACAGTCAGGTTTCCTATAGGCTTTGCCAAGTGAAAGTTGTTTTCTAGGGAATTTGGGGTAGTATTTTTCTGACTTCTAACAAGAGACTAAAGAAAATGATGTCCTTAGTAATTTCAGAGGTTGCTTGGTGGTGGTTATGGCATAGATGGTGCTGGAGGTGGTGGTCGTGTAGGTAGTGGTGGATATTTTAGCACTGATGAAGGGAGTTATGGTATAGGTGGTAGTGAGGGTATGGTTGTTGGTAGAGGGGGTGGTGATGCGATAGACGGTGGTGAGGATGTAGACAGTGGTAGGGATGGTGGAGGAGGTGGATATTTTAACAGTGGTGGTGGTTATTGTATAAGTGGTGGTGCGAGTGTAGATGGTGGTGTGAAGTGCAGGTTGCCCAGTCGTGTCTGACTCGTTGCGACCCCATGGACTGTATAGTCCTGGAAGCCAGAATACTAGAGTGGGTAGCCATTCCATCCTCCAGGGGATCTTCCCAACCAAGGATCAAACCTGGGTCTCTGATATTGCAGGTGGACTCTTTACCAGCCTAGCCACCAGGGGAGCCCGAGATGGTGGTGGTGAAAAACTGAAGCTGTCAGTCGCTCAGCGTGTCTGACTCTCTGCAGCCCCGTGGGCTGTAGCCCGCCGGGCTCCTCGGTCCATGGAGTCCTCCAGGCAAGAATGCTGGAGTGGTGGCCACCCTCCCCCGGGGGATCTTCCTGGCCCGGGGCTTGAGCCTGGGTCTCCTGCACTGCAGGACTCCCGCATGACTGTCACAGTCGCCAGGGAGGCCGGGTGGTGACGGTAATGGTGGCAGCGGCTGTGCTGGCGATGGCCTGGTAGTTGTAGAGCAAAGTTATGACCTTTTTCACTTTAATAGTCTGAAAAGGAGAGTTTTATTTCTAAACCCTTTCTTAAACAGATTGAGACTACTGAGAGTGTGAAACAGATTTTTCCCTTCTCCTAACAAGTGGGGCCTTTGCTCCAGGCAAGAATGCTGGAGTGGTGGCCACCCTCCCCCGGGGAATCTTCCTGGCCCGGGGCTTGAGCCTGGGTCTCCTGCACTGCAGGACTCCCGCATGACTGTCACAGTCGCCAGGGAGGCCGGGTGGTGACGGTAATGGTGGCAGCGGCTGTGCTGGCGATGGCCTGGTAGTTGTAGAGCAAAGTTATGACCTTTTTCACTTTAATAGTCTGAAAAGGAGGTTTTATTTCTAAACCCTTTCTTAAACAGATTGAGACTACTGAGAGTGTGAAACAGATTTTTCCCTTCTCCTAACAAGTGGGGCCTTTGCTGTTGTTCAGATGCTAAGTTGTGTCCAACTCTTTGTGACCCCACAGAACCACAGCATGCCAGGCTCCCCTGTCTTTTGCTGTCCCCCGGAGTTTGCTCAAACTCACGTCCTTTATGCAGACAAGTGGCCCATGGCCACTTGAGTCGATGATGCCATCCAGCCGCCTCATCCTCTGTTGCCCCCTTCTCCTCCTGCCTTCAATCTTTCCCAGCATCAGGGTCTTTTTCCAGTGAGTTGGCTGTTTGCATCAGGGGGCCAAAGTATTAGAGTTTCACTTTCAGCATCAGACCTTCCAGTGAATATTCAGGGTTGATTTCCTGTAGGATTGACTGCTCTACTTAGTCCTCCAGCTGCATTATCTTTGTTTTACTGTTCCTGAAAAATTGGTACCTTTTTCCCACATTTAATTTCTTCAAGGTTAGGAGAATTGCTCTCAATAAGTGTAATGCTCGGCTTGCTTTATTTAAATGACTGGGGTCTTCTTTATTGCTGAGCCGTGGTATGGGTCTCCTCTGCGGTTGAAACCCTGCCAGATGTTCTCACTCAGTCACTTCCCTTTGTTTAACCTCCCAAACATCTGTATCAGGCGTGTAAATTCCAACAGTTCCGTGTCGTTCACAGTTTCCATCCTGAGACACTTACTTCATGCACAGACTCCCCAGCTGCCTATCTTTCTGCCTCCCTCCCCGGGAGAGGTGGGTTTTACTGCTCTCCTGGCCTCGGATCTGTGAGGAAAAGCAAGAGGCTCCCTCTGTCCTTCATTTATTTCCCTCAATTTTCCCTCAACTGAGAAGACACATCCTCCAGTTAAAATATGTTATTTAGAAAGAGAGTTCTCAGTCTTAATTTCCTTTCCCAGCGTGGGCCTTGACAAAAACAAGGTCCACCATAGAAAATGCTTGGGTTCCCCTCCCTGCCTGATCTCATGCATC
>SJXQ01005408.1:687631-701627 GCA_006408695.1 Aepyceros melampus | reverse complement strand
TCCTGGTTCTCCAAGGGCCACAGGCCACTTGTCTGCCTAAAGGACCTCAGGACATTTGGGTCTGGGGGCAGCTCTGTTTTCCTAGAATTTACCCAAGGCTGCTTAAAAAGTCTTGGGGCTGGGGAGTGATCGATTGCTAGACTATTCAGAGATCTGGAATATCATCAACGCTATACAGAATGAAAACGGTCTGGATGACAGAATATTCAAAATTAGGGTCATTTACTAGGTGGCACATTAAATACAGGATGTGGTTGCTTTTCTGCTGAAAAGTTATGTTTTAAATGAACAACTCACGGAATGCGGGGACCTGAGTGTGGTCCGCGCAGTACCCTGACCAGTTCTCACCCTCTGTCTAGGCCTCCAGTATCGAGAACAAGCAGGACTGGATCAAGCATATCCGGGAGGTGATCCAGGAAAGGACCATCCACCTGAAAGGCGCCCTGAAGGAGCCCATCCACATCCCAAAAACAGCTCCAGCTACGAGACAGAAGGGAAGGAGGTCAGTGTCTGGGGATGTTTTTCCAAGTTGGTGTTTATTTAAGGGCAGTAACAAGGCAATGTTAACTTAATAGTTTTCAGAAATCATTTTTCTCAAACATTTTGAGGAATGTTCTTTTTAAACATAATTCACACACAGCATCATTCCTAATGAAATTGCTTCATCAAGACAACAGCCTCCTTCACCATAAAGCCACTGAGAGTCTACACGCCCATCCCTAGTTCTCTTCGTTTTCCAACCATTAATCCGTGTGCATGTGTGAATAGTGCCTGTGACCTTGGCCGAGCTGTGGAGCATCTGCACGCGTTTGCTCCTCGTCTCTAAGACGGCACTGACCATTTCAGCTGTATTTGATCACTGGGAGAACCAAGTGCAGTGGTAGCTGGTAGACACGCAGCCCCGGGTCCAGCCCAAAGCCTGTCCTCACTGAAGAATGATCGGCCATCTTCAATGTTAATACCAGCCATAGAGTCTACACGCCCATCCCTAGTTCTCTTCGTTTTCCAACCATTAATCCGTGTGCATGTGTGAATAGTGCCTGTGACCTTGGCCGAGCTGTGGAGCATCTGCACGCGTTTGCTCCTCGTCTCTAAGACGGCACTGACCATTTCAGCTGTATTTGATCACTGGGAGAACCAAGTGCAGTGGTAGCTGGTAGACACGCAGCCCCGGGTCCAGCCCAAAGCCTGTCCTCACTGAAGAATGATCGGCCATCTTCAATGTTAATACCAGCCACAATCATACAGATTCCCACTTCTTTGAACAAATCTGTTCTCTGTCCACTGTCGGATGGACACGCGTCACCAGTCTTGAGGCGCAGACCCAGCAGTGTCAGGAATCTTTATCTTTGTGTCTCCAGGGATGGAGAGGATTTGGACAGCCAAGGAGATGGCAGCAGCCAGCCAGATACAATTTCCATCGCCTCCCGGACGTCTCAGAACACGCTGGACAGCGACAAGGTGAGCAGGGGCCGGCCCTTTCTTGGGGGAGGCGCGTGTAGCCAGTCTCCGGTCTGTCAATAAAGGACAGTTTGTCATCGCGTTTCAGACAGTTGCCATGGGTTACGAGGGGTGCCAGGAGCAAAGATGGAGTGTCAGGATGAGAGGACTTGAACCCTGAGGATTCAGGAGACAGTCATTCATCCTCTCCAGTGCCACTGCGTGGTTCTCTGTGCGAGTGTCCTAAGGTTGTGTGTTTAAGCTTTTTTATTTTATATTAAGCAGAAGACCCTATTGTCAGACATTAAATCTTACACAGAGCCCTGGTGCATAAAAGCGGGGCTGTTCTGACTGAAGCAGGAGCAGTGGCATCTGCAGAGGGTGGGGGAGGCCTTGAGTCACCGTGGACTGACCACCAGGAGGCCCCCGGCTGGGCCTGCACCCATGCTGACCATCAGGAGGGAGGGTCTGATGTGCATCAGAGAAGTCTAGATCCACCTTCTACAGCAGTGGCCTACAGAGTCCCGTGATCCGGTCTCGATAAAATCAATATACCTACAAAACAAACCGATAGGAGAAGGTGGACGCCTGGGTTTATGTGATACAGGTGACTGGAGGACCCTGTAAAAGCCAGTGGAGGCCATCGATGTCCACAGAGGCCTCTGTCCCTACCGAGAGGAGCACCTGCCCGGTTCCCTTTCTAGAGGACCAGACCAGGTTCTTGAAACAAATTATTTAACAGCAAGTAGGAGTTTCGCTGGGCTTGTCTCATAGCTCAGTTGGAAAAGAGCCTGCCCGCAATGTAGGAGACCCTGGTTCGATTCCTGGGCTGGAAAGATCTGCTGGGGAAGGGATAGGCTACCCACTCCAGTATTCTTGGGCTTCCCTGGTGGCTCAGCTGGGAAAGAATCTGCCTGCAATGTGGGAGACCTGGGTTTGATCCCTGGGTCGGGAAGATCCCCCTGGAGAAGAGAAAGGCTACTCACTCCAGTATTCTGGCCTGGAGAATTTCATGGACTGTATAGTCTGGGGTCTCCAAAGAGTCGAATACGACCTTTCCTTTCACTTTTCACTTTCATGATGGGGGGAAAGAGAGACAGGAGATGGCAGAGAGGGACAGAAGGGGGGTGGTCCCAGAGGTTGAACTCCTCTTTCCTTAAACCTGGTTTGGGAGGGTGACCAAGTCAAGTGCTTTTCCCAGAAAGGGCAGGGAGAAAAAGAGAACAGCCGCCACCCTTCTTGGGGATACCAGCAGAAGGCATGTGGCAGCTGGTGGTTTGGGTGTCAACATCCATCGCTGTCAACAGAGCTTTTGGCAGTTCCTCTTGGTAATCAGGGTCATTTTGAGTCCTCTTTTTCTATTAGAAAGGGCTAATTTGGAAGCCGTTTGTAGAACGCGCCACCATATGTTAGGCATTCAATGGGACTTCCTTGGTCTTGCCATTGGTTTAGGATTCCTAGGTAGTTTCTCACTGTTTGACCCTGGACTTCCACACGTGAGTCCTTAGTTCCAGGATCTAGGGTCTGTCTGCGCTCAGCGACAGCCTTCTCCCCGCCCGGACCTCCAGTCTCTCGGGAGCGACTGTTGTCAGAGAGAGCCCGGCATCGGGGCCGCTTCCCACAGCTGGTCTCAGGGGCCCAGACGTGGCTCTTTTCTCACTCAGCTTTGCAGAAGAATTCACGGTATTGACTGTTGTTTCCAGGACAGAAGTAAGTAGGTTTAAAAATGTTGCTTTCCTCACCACTTTCATGTTTTCAGAATCCTTCTAATTCGAGTAATTAGCTCTTTCCCAACCTCCTTTTTGACTTCACTAAGTAATAAGTCCCAGAACTTAGACTGCTTTGAGTACCAGATTGGAGAACAAAAAAAAAAGTGTCTCATTTGATTTTGTTCCGAGCTCAGTGTATTACATTCAGCAAGTATTTCTCGCCAGTAGTAATAACGAGGAATAAGATAAATGAGCTGTTCAGGCATTCAGTGCCTAATAGCTTCTCTCTCTGCAGCCCCACCCGTAGTCTTGCGGTTAAGAAAATAAATTGAACTTGGACATTTTTCTTTAGAGTAATCCCGAGTATTTTCTTAAAAAAAATAATAATAATTGAGGTAATTGGGTTATCTAAATAGTCGCACAAGACCTCCACCTGAAGGAAAAGTCCGAAATAACCGTGGCTCATGCCAAGGGGACCAGCCACCTTCATCCAGACCCACTCATAGACCCCCAAGGCTGACTGAGCATCACACCCCCGCTGGGGGCCCACCAGGCCCCAAACTCACAGTCTTACTGGATATTCTCTCATGGATGTGGTCTGTGTTTATCTGAGTTTGCGGCCCGGTGTCGAGGACTCAGCGCTTTCCCTGCTGAGGGTATGGGTTCAATCCCTGGACTGGGAACTAAGATTCTGTAAAAGCAAGGTGCTAGCTATACATTCACACGTATGTATGGAAAGTCTATTCTGAGAATAAGTTATTCGAGTGAAATTGCCAGAGAAACCTACGTGTAAAGAGTTCTGCCTTTTGGAAAGGATGTTAAGATGTTTTCCGGGGATTGGTTCTAGAAGAAAGGTAACTGTTTCTCTCTGGTGGTTTCTGTGTAGATGGGTGGTGAGAGTTTGGAAGTAATCCCTGCACCTGGTAAGGGGGGCTCCTGGTTCTCCAGCCCCTGACTCTGAAGTGCAGCTGCCTGGCACCAGGCCATGCCTGCAGTTGACTGGAGGAATCCACAGGAGGTTTACCTCAGACATAAAGCTCCGTCCTGGAGTTCAGAAGAGTTCACTTGTTCTGCTTGGAATAGGCCTCTAGGAACTCAGAATCGAGCCTGCACAGCTCCTGTAGAAAAAATAAGGCATTATCCTACGAACTGTTGCTTTTAAGGCACAAGTTCTAGTACCTTATGAGAGGGAAGGAACCAACCACTCACAAAAGCGTGGGTTTGCAGAAACTAGTCATTTTACACTGGAGATCTACTGGGGTATTAGAACTATTCAAGAGCCGCCTCTTAAGTATTTTATTCCTGAAGGTAATTCACCAGTTTTGGTTTACCTCCTCTCATACCCGACCTCTGAACTTCCTTCCTTGGCTCAGAAACCCCCACCCGCTCCCAAGGGCCACTTCTTCAGGGTGGCCTGTAGTCAGTCCTCCACCCGGGGCCGCGGAGGCAGTGGCCTCATTCTCAGCCTAATGTCCTCATGACTGAAGCATGGGCGGTGACACGCCAAAGCTGTTGACTGAAGTGGAGGTGGCTATTTAATGCCCCTCATTGAGGCCACAGGGCTTCAGTAGTCTCAGAAGTACGTGAAAGGGCTGACATGTCCTCCTCAGGCCGTGGAGCTGCAGGGGCTTGTCTTCCTCCACTCTGGGCTCTGCACTGAGGAGAACAAGCTGCGTGGACGCGTCCGAGTGTGGGGTCTGGAGGGGCCGCAGCCCAGGAGCCTCATGCTTGGTCACGGCCCGTGGCTGCGACCACATGCACGGGCCTGCACACTTGTGTTCTCCGCCTTCTTCTTGCAGCCATCTCCCTGTCTGTACTTCTCCGATAGAACGTCTCAGGGACAGCCGATGACTCGAGAGGATACATTTAGGAAACAGCCTCCTTTTCTGTGTTGGTCTGTAAAATGCACTGTTGCGCTAAACTAGGCTTAACCAGAAAACCCTCCTCTTATCTCTGAGGCAGTTAACTTTTTGAGGTTCTTCCCACCCTCCATATTTCAAGCTTAAACAGCCTCTGCTGACAGAGGCAGATAGATCTGGCAAGCGAAATTACTTAACCATATTCTGCCTCTTGGACCTCATTTATGAGGTCTGTTATGAGTTAGTTGTTATCATGGAGTTTGGTTCCCTTTCAGAAACTGGGTGGGGGGATGTTTTTGACTTGGCCTCTTGGAGAATTCTTGAGGAAAGTTATCTGCCCAGCGCCGTAGTGACTCTCAGATGAGGCACAGATGGTTTTAAGTCTGGGGAGGAGGGGCCGCTGGAGACCCCTGCTTTCCAGGGGATGCTGTTAGCCGATGCAAACCACGGGTCCCCACGAGGACCTTTCTTTCCTTGAAACATCGGTTTTGAAATAGGCCATCTCTCTGTCTCAGATGTAATTCAGCACTGATTCCCGCTCATCTCAATGGTATTGTGCTGATGAAGCGATCTCATGAAATTATGATTTGGGTTCCAAAGGAATCAGATGCTTGCCAGATTCTTACCTCATTTGTCCTGAGCTTGCCTCCCCGAGGTAGGGAGGAGAAGCCTCCGGGGCACCGAGGGGACGAGGGAGGCCTTATGACACTCACAGGGCCACCCAGCAGTGGAGTGGGGAGCCAGAAACAGAATGTGCATTTAATTACCTGATGACTCTACACCCTGTTATTTCACACTCAAGCTGAGTACAAGCTAAGTACTTTTAGCATATTAAAGAAGCAGTTTTTAATATTTTTTCCTTCTATCCTCTTTATTAGTCTTGTGGTTTGCTTCATATAACAAAAATTTATATAAATAAGGAAAATAGAAAAATATGAGGGTCAAATATAGGCCACTATAGAACAGAGCTGGAGAAGGCAATGGCACCCCATTCCAGTGTTCTTGCCTGGAAAATCCCATGGATGGAGGAGCCTGGTAGGCTGCAGTCCATGGGGTCGCTAGGAGTCGGACACGACAGAGCGACTTCACTTTCACTTTTCACTTTCATGCACTGGAGAAGGAAATGGCAACCCACTCCAGTGTTCTTGCCTGGAGAATCCCAGGGACGGGGGAGCCTGGTGGGCTGCCGTCTATGGGGTCACACAGACGGACACAAATGAAGTGACTTAGCAGCAGCAGCAGCAGCATAG
The DNA here is from genome assembly GCA_006408695.1 of Aepyceros melampus. NCBI lineage: Eukaryota > Metazoa > Chordata > Mammalia > Artiodactyla > Bovidae > Aepyceros > Aepyceros melampus. The sequence continues at coordinate 695,369 of SJXQ01005408.1, read as the reverse complement.
AGCAAAACATCTTGAAGTCAGGATGGAAAAAGTAGCCAAGGCAAGCCGGGGCAGCCTGCCAGAAAGGGGCCCAGGCCAGCAGGGGGCTAGGTGTGAGCTTTCCTCAGGGCTAAGGCCATGCAGGTCTTATTTGTAATGAGCGAGACATTCACTTGAGGTTGGTACTTGGCATGCTTTGCCCTAAGCCTGTGATGTGAATGTGTGAGTCCTCACAATTAGAAAAATAAACGGTTTCAGTTATTTTTCATGAAGTGTATTTACCGCTATGTTGGGGATATGAAATTTTATGCAATTTAAAAAGTCAGTAAACCTCTGGGAAGCGACAGTCTCCGCTGTAGGAACTTGGACGGGTTTACACAGATTGTAGTGCTGCGGCAGTATATAAAGTAATTAATGCCAGTACGTTTTAAAATGTGGCTGGATTCACGTTTTTAAGAAAGGAAACCTGCGTCCAGCCTACTTAGGAAGTGCCTCCAGCTTCCATTCAGCCTCACTGCTCACATACCCGGCCTATGTGCCAGCCCCCTTAAGCTCATACTCTCCCTTCTGCCCGAAGCTACCAGAAGCAAGAGGGATAGAAAGGGCCCAGGCCAGCAGGGGGCCAGGTGTGAGCTTTCCTCAGGGCTAAGGCCATGCAGGTCTTATTTGTAATGAGCGAGACATTCACTTGAGGTTGGTACTTGGCATGCTTTGCCCTAAGCCTGTGATGTGAATGTGTGAGTCCTCACAATTAGAAAAATAAACGGTTTCAGTTATTTTTCATGAAGTGTATTTACCGCTATGTTGGGGATATGAAATTTTATGCAATTTAAAAAGTCAGTAAACCTCTGGGAAGCGACAGTCTCCACTGTAGGAACTTGGACGGGTTTACACAGATTGTAGTGCTGCGGCAGTATATAAAGTAATTAATGCCAGTACGTTTTAAAATGTGGCTGGATTCACGTTTTTAAGAAAGGAAACCTGCGTCCAGCCTACTTAGGAAGTGCCTCCAGCTTCCATTCAGCCTCACTGCTCACATACCCGGCCTATGTGCCAGCCCCCTTAAGCTCATGCTCTCCCTTCTGCCCGAAGCTACCAGAAGCAAGAGGGAGCCTTGACTCAGAGATTCCGCCCCATGGGCTGGCTTTGCCAGAACCTCCCAGGGCCTCCTGTAGGTTTGCCTGCATAGGCCTGAAATTGAGTCACTCCATCTGGAAGCCTTTCCATTGACAGCACATAGTTTTAATTCCCAGGCATCAGAGTCCTGACTCTGCCCAGATGGTAACAAGAGTAGAGTAAGCAAAGTCTTTAATGACCAGCAGCAGATGATTGGACTTCCCTGGTGGCTCAGATGGTAAAGGATCTGCCTGCAGTGCAGGAGACACAGGTTCAATTCCTAGGTCAGGGACGATTCCCTGGAGGAGGAAATGGCAACCCACTCCAGTATTCGTGCCTGGAGAATTCCATGGAAAGAGGAGCCTGGCGAGCTATAGTCCATGGGGTTGTAAAGAGTCGGACACGACCGAGCAGGGAGGGGCTCCCAGCCAGGCCTCTGAGCTCTGATTCCCAGCAGCCTCTGCACCTGTTCCCTCATCTGCAAAAGCGGACAATACTGCTCCCCACTCCAGGCTGTACTGAAAGTATGCGTTTAGAACAGTGCCTTGCATGTCCTGAGTGCTGCATAGGTTTTAGCTGTGACTGTGTCTTCATTTGAAAAAGCGCCTCCTTCCCAGCCACTGATTATTTGCTGTTGCACTCACTATACAGTGGCCTCTTACTGAGCACTGTTTTTGTTGTTTTTTTTTTTTAATGTTTAATTAGAGCATAATTACTTATTGTGATGACTTTTGCTGTACGTCATCGTGAATCGGCATCAGGTGTACGTGTGTCCCCTCCCTCTGGAGCCGCCACCCCCCTCATCCCACCTCTCTAGGCTGTCACGGAGCACTGGCTCTGAGTCTCCTTCATCAGACATTGAACCCCCACTGGGTGTCTGTTCACATACGGCATGTATATGTTTCAGTGCTATTTGCTCATATCATCCCACGCTCTCCTTCCCCTACTGTGTCCAAAATGTCTGTGTCTCCTTTGCTGCCCTGCAAGTCAGATCATCAGTACTATCTTTCTAGACTCCACACGGGCATGCTTTAGTCGGGTCTCACTGTGCAACCCTATGGACTGCAGCCCGCCAGGCTCCTCTGTTCATGAGATTCTCCAGGCACGAATACTGGAGTGGGTTGCACTTCCTCCTCCAGGGGATCTTCCCCGACCCAGGGATCGAACCTGCATCTCCTGCAACTCCTGCACTGAAGGCTGATTCATTACCTCTGAGCCACCGGGGAAGCCCTCTAGACTCCATATGTACGTGTTAATATGCGATATTTGTCTTTCTCTTCCCTATTGACTTCACTCTGTATGACAGGCTCTAGGTTCATCCACTTCATTAGAACTGACTCAAATGCGTTCCTTTTTATAGCTGAGTAATATCCCATTGTGTATTTGCACCACAACTTCCTTATCCATTAGCTGAGCACTCTTGATTGCAGTGGATTTAGAAGCTGTGTTCATTAGAAGCTCGAAGCTGTACTAAAGGTAAACTGCTCAGATTTAGCGCCTGGACTTTCGCATCTTGGTGTCTCAGCAGTAAACCTGACCACATACCGAATGGGCAGCCTCTGAAGAAGGGGAGATTCTCACTTGAGACGTTTTCCCAACCACTCTTCTTCAGTCCTACCACATCAGCTGCACACGTGTAGGGTGATGACTCTTCACGAGGTTGATCCGTGCATCCCCAGGTGTGAGGCCATCACCCCCTGTGCAGCCCAGGCCAGGTGCTGCCCTGCAGGAAGAAGCAGGGGACACTCTCCCCACCGGCAGCCTGGCGGAGGTGGCACCTGGCATTAGTTCCCTCTATCTTTCCAAGTGACTGTGGCTTTTTATCATTTTTAACAAGTTTCTTAAGTGCACCCATAAAGCCACAAAATGAATGCAGCCTTTGCTGACTTGAGTTACTCAATCAGAAAAACAAAGATTCCCCCACACTAGGGTAGAGCACCTAAGTTCTAAGAAAAGGCAGATTTTTTTCAAAAGTACAACTTCAGGCATAACAGCAACAGAAGTCAGTGGTGGATCAAGAAGTGTTTTTCAATGTAAGGGTTATGGTACCCATCAAAGGCACTGTTGACGATGATGGCCCACCTTTGATTCCGACTCAAGGCAAAAGGTTTATTCTGCCTGTTCTTTTGTGAGAGGGACCAGTCAGCTGCCTACCTGCCTGCCATGCCTTAGTTTTTCAGGGGATAAAGAAAGAGGCCTTTCAAATGAACGTTTCTGGATAAGTGCTGCTCACTCAGCAAACACAGCAAGCAGGCTCCTCTGGGCTCCCTTGTCCTACCCGTGGTCTTGCTCTCCAGGCCTGTGACTGAGGGTAGCACACGTGGGTCCAGCCACCTGCTTCCTGACCTTCCTTCCTTTTCCCGCTTTTCAGTCAATGAAGCTCTTTAGTCCTGCCCTGCAGCTCAGCTCTCAGCACCTGCCCGGCACGGTCCGGTGCCTCTGGTTCCAGCATGTTCAGAGTGAGGGCAAGTGCAGCATGGACCCAGCTTCTGCAGAGCTCAGAGCCCAGAGGCCTGGGACCCGGGAGCTGTCTTCTCTCTGCTTTGCCTGGCTTTTCACACTTAAAGTTTGCCTTTTCAAATATATCTTTCCAGGTGAACTTCTCGGCTTGCTTTTGTTTTAACCTTGTTATTTATTTATTTTTGGCTGTGCTGGGTTCTCCTTGCTTTTGCACAGGCTTTCTCTGGTTGTGGCAAGCCGGGGCCATCCTTCGTTGCCAAGTGCCCAGGTTTCTCGTTTCAGTGGCTTCTCGTTGCAGAGAACAGGCTCTCGGGCGCTCAGGTTTCAGTCGTTGTGACTCCAGAGCCCAGATGCAGTAGTTGAGGCACATGGGCTTAGTTGCCCAAAGGCATGTGGGATCTTCCTGGCCCAGGGATGAAAGCCACGTCTCCTGCGTTGGCAGGCGGACTCTTAGCTGCTGCACCACCAGGGAAATTTGAGCTTCTTGACACCGTAACTGTCCATTGCATCTCACGTGTGTCACAGTCAAGGAGGACTTCCAAGAGTTATTTTAAAGTCAAAACTGCTTGTGATCACATTAGTAATGGGGAAAGGGTTGCTGCTGCTGCTGTTGCTAAGTCACTTCAGTCGTGTCCGACTCTGTGCGACCCCATAGACGGCAGCCTACCAGGCTTCCTGTCCCTGGGATTCTCCAGGCAAGAACACTGGAGTGGGTTGCCATTTCCTTCTCCAATGCATGAAAGTGAAAAGTGAAAGTGAAGTCGCTCAGTCGTGTCCGACTCTTCAAGACCCCGTGGACTGCAGCCCACCAGGCTTCTCCGTCCGTGGGATTTTCCAGGCAAGGGTCCTGGAGTGGGGTGCCATCACCTTCTCCAGGGGAAAGAGTTAAACTCCCTGAAAAAAAAACTATACCCAGAGTTTCTTTCCTGAATAAAATGTTGGATTTGGTAAGCTGCTGCTTTGGGAAAAGCTTTTCTCTCATAGATCTTTTTGTTTTCTTTTTTTCCCCCCTTCTTTCTCTTGGCAGGGGGAGGGTGGTGAGAAACACAGCATTTTTGCCATCTTAGCCATTTTTCAGTTCTCGCAGATTTCTTTTTTTCACCCGGATGTGCGAGAGCTCACAGCGGTCCTCTTGGAAACGCAGCAGCAGGTTTTATGACAGCTGGTCCTGTGAATTTGGCCTTGGGGTCGGGGTGAGCAAGGGGGCCTGGTGGTCACGTGGTTAGGATGGCCTCTGATAAGTCCAGTCCTCTGGCCTCCACCAAGTGGCCCTGGGAGCAGGCTGCTGAGTGGATGAGAGGCTGGGTAATGCGTGTCCGGGGGGCTTGTTCTGGCTGCCGGTATAGCCCGTCTCTTGTAGCCGCGGCCACTGACGGAGCCATGCTTTCCAATCCCCTTGAGCCGAGGAACCACTTTCTGCTCTGTGTGTCTCCTCCAGAACCGCAAGACCCTTAGTGCGGTTTCTAAGCACCTGCGTTGTCCTGGGCTGGAGGATGTGACTTTGCGGGTTGTACACGCTGCCCTGGAAGGGAGGTGGCTTTTATTAGCCTGCGTCCCTCCTCCTTCTGAAGTGCTCTCAGAAAGTTGGTCCAACACCCACCTGCAATCAGTCTGAGGTTCTGGAAGCAGGTTCACTTGTAGTGAGGGCTACACCATCCTCATGTGAGTCGTCAAGAGCCCCTCTTCCTCTGGCTGAGCCTGGTCCACAACTCACCTGGGAGCTGGTCATTCGAGCCAGGTGTTGGCTGTTGTCTCTCCCAAGCTGTGCATTCTTGGAATAGAAACACGCCTCATTACAGAGCTCTTTACAGGGAGGAGCTGCTGCAGCCCAACAGGCAGGCGAGAAGCCCCTAGCCACGGCTCCACTTCAGTTACTGTCCTTGCCTGGGTTCAGGCGAAGGAAAATCGTAAAACATGGTTTCTGCAGAAAACGTAAAAAGTCAGTTCTGTTCTGTGTGGCGGTGGTGGAAGGTTCTCATGCCTGCAGCACAGGGTAGAGAATCCGCCTGCAGTGCAAGAGTCCTGGGTTCGGTCCCTGGAATGCTGCAAGTATTTCTTCCTTTTGGGTGAAACAGCCGCTTATTCATTTTCAGTCATTGAGAGAATTCAGGCAAAGAGATTCTGGTTTGATTCTGCTAATGTGCATGCATCTGGGTCCTTGGAGTTCCACTGGCTGCCCTTTCAGAGGGACACAGTTGGTCTTGGAGGAGGCATTTCATTATAAAGTATCCGCGAGCCCTTGCTCCAATTAAGACCATTTTACTACCATGCTTTTTAATCACATGTAATTTTTTTAAGGTGAAAAACAGAAATAGTGGGAAAATCTTCTAATGAGAATGTCACAAGAGTTACTGTATGCCATGGGGATTGAGATTTTCATAAATTACAATCCTAAACTGCATATGATAAGGAGCCCATGATACAAGTCCATAACATACATAGATGTGAAAAAAGATAAGGTGAAAACTTTACCAAAATGTGATTGAAAAGGAAAAGTGAATTTCTAAACTAGATAAATAGAATGGTAACTCCTTCAACATAGTGATGAAATTGTCACTAGGGGTAGAAATATCACTGGTAAAGAAAGACCTGTTAGTGATGTAAAATATATATATAATTATGTATAACATATAGCCTAAACTTTTTCTTACTAGGAGTTTACTTGAAAGGTTGTAATGACTTGCATTGATACTTCAAAATAGTTATTTTAAGTCTTTCATATAAAAAAAGTTTTTGTTTGTTTTTTAAATTAACAAGCCTGGTTTTAAAGACGAGCTTTGGAATAAGTTTAAAACGTTCAAACGTTAACACCAAGACAGAAATTCACGGGTTATCTCTTCTCTGGACTAGAAAATGTCCATTTAATCCTCCTCTTATAAATTCATGCAGGCGATTCTTATGGGAAAACTCTGAGGGGCAGTGCCGAGAAGATATAATTTTTTTTTTTTGGACGATAATCCTAGCACTGTTTGAAAATATTCTTCTGATACTAGATTTTGTTACCAAGTTCCTTAAAGCCTTTGAAAAAGGAATTTTGACTCAGTATGCAGTTCTTTGTCAGAACAGGCTTGATTTTCATTTCTCAGGCCCTGTCAAGGGCACAGATGTTTCCAATAGTTTTGATTACTGTGCGAGGGGCTGGAACTTGGAGCCAGAAAGCGGTCCAGCTCCATCCCTCTGGGCCGCCCATCCTCTCTTCTCACCCTGTCCCCACGACAAAACCCCCCGAGCAGTCTGAGAAATGCCCTGCAATGGAGAAGGAGGCCGGCACAGGCTGGAGATGAGGGGGCAGTGTCTGAAGTGGAGCTTCCCAGGGCAGAGCCGGGGTGGTGGCTCGCCAGAACCACTCATATGGCGGGCCGGTGGACTGGCGGCTCGGCCAAGGGAAAGGGCTGTAGGAAGTGCAGGCCTGGGGGTGCTCGGCGAGCTGGGCTCTGCACCACCGCTTGTCCACAGGTCACATTTCCCTGGGATGGGAAACATTCCTCCTTTTCGTTACAGGGATTAACTGCTTCCATAACATGGGGGTTTTTTTTGTTTTTTTGTAACAAGGGAAATTCTTCTTCAGGCGGAGCCTCTGCCCTTAACCTTGTAACAGCAGGCCCCTCAATCGTTCGCAGAGAAGCAGGAGAGATTCAGCATGGTTTTTTCAGAGAAAAGTTTGTAAAATTTAGAAAGAGGGGTCAGTCACTGGTGGAAATAGTCCTTTGTGGCCTAGCAAAGAGAGTTCCTTTCATCAACATTTAAGCTTTATTTTGGACGAGTTTTGTTTTGCTTTCTGGGGCTGTCTAGTGGACATGTGTTTCTTATTCTGTCTAAACTTGCTCTGGAAAGAAAAGCTTGGTTAGAGCAGGAGGGCAGCGGGGAGCACGGAGCACAGCAGAGGCTGCGGGCCCGGGTGAGGGGCACGGCTCCCAGCTGTCTGCCGGGAGCCAGAGGGGACGTGTCTTTGCGCCCGCCACAGCCCCCCACCCACCTGCCGCCTTCTTCTTGTGTGCTGATGCCTAAAGGGGGGCAGAGAAGCAGCCACACGGCACACACCGAACACAGCAGACTCCCTGCTCGGAGCCACAGAGGAAAAGCCCGTGTTCTGTTTTGCTTTGCAAACAGTGGCTTCCTTTATAGAGCAAACCTGTTTTAGCGTTTTCACTCCAGCAAGTGTGTGAGCACTTGCTGCCCTCAG
>SJXQ01005408.1:668315-687441 GCA_006408695.1 Aepyceros melampus | reverse complement strand
CTTCAGCAGCTTGCCCTTAGAAGCCGTGCGCTGGCCCTCGGCCCTGGGGTCTCAGCAGTGCCTCGGATGGGCCCAGGCGTGCCCTCACACACGGGGAAAGCAACACAGACCCGCCTCCTGCTGCCGAGGGCAGACACACACATAGATACACACACACACACACGGGGCTGGGACGTTCACAGGAGCGCGACACAGACCTGTTTCCTCATGCCGAGGGTAGGCACACACATACAACCCAAGACACGGCTCATGTCAGGGTTGAGGCATCATCTGTTCAAGGAGAAAGTCACTAAGGATGGTAGGCACATCTGAGGAGCGACTTCTCAGAGGGACTTGACAGGGACTGAGACGAGACACACTGGGAGGTAGGGCTCGAAGTAGAAGGGACTGTGGACACAGGGGAGCGAGACCTGCCTCCGAAGGGGACACGGCCAGTCGGGCTGTTAGGCACGCGAGGAGCCACGGAGCGTGCCTGGCGAGTGGGCTGGGCCCCTGTGACAGGAGCTTTGAGTCTTCTGCTAAGGAATGTGTCTCTAGGAGGACGGCGTATCTGAGCATCTGGCGGCAGTGTTCAGGTACTTTGCAAGGAAAGCCTGGATCAGGCAGGCCCCTCAGGAGACCACTGCAGAAATCCAAGTGAAGTGAGCCACGTGGGTGTGCAGAGGGAGGGAGCAGTCAGACAGACACCCCGAGTCTGACAGCGTTTGGAGGGTGGAGGCACGCGACTGGCGGCGGTACCCAAAAGGCAGCCCAGGACGAGTCATGTCCCAGACTCACTGCTTTGGAGGGACGGGGACGCAGCATGGAGGGTGTGGTGTGGGCCCCACGCAGGGATGGGGGACACACTGGGGAGCCTGAGCCTGGGGCGGCCGGGCTGGAGGGCCAGAGGGGACCGTCCAGACACGGTGCACTGGTCAAGAGACTCTTAACGTAGGAGGAGCGGTGGTGAGCGTGCAGGTGAGCTGTCCCCAGGGAGCGTGCAGTCCAGGGCAGGTGGACAGCACAGGGTCACGAGAGGCCTTGCGCCTTGTTTCCCAAGCAGAGGTCAGTGAGTTGGTGCTCTTCATGGAGTTTGTGGGCAGGCTTCAGGGGGCCCAAGACTGAAGAGGAGTTTGGCCAGAAAACAGGAGTGAGCTGAGAGGAGAGGAGAAGGAAGAAGGGAAAGGCCTTTCAGGCCACAAGCCACACGGCGAGTGGAGGGCCGTGTTGGGCTGTGGGGTGAGGTGGGGGCAGAGGGTCGGGAAGGTGCCGTGTGGGCTGGGGAGGGCTCTGAGGGTTTTAGAGAGAGCTGTGTCTCGGGGTCCCAGGCTCGCTGCTCTTCAGGGACCTCCCAGTCCAGGCCGCACAGGCGCCCAGGAGCCTGCCGTCTCCAGGCCACTCCACGCTCGCCAGGCCGGGGTGGACTCCATCTCGTTTGTCACCGTATCTCATAACAACCCCCTCCAGAAAGCCTGCGAGCAGCGTTTGTACTCGTGCGTGCTGTGCCGTGCGCTCAGTCACTTCAGTGTCCAACTCTTTGCGACTTCATGGACTGCAGCCCGCCAAGCTCCTCTGTCCATGGGGATTCTCCAGGCAAGAGTACTGGAGTGGGTTGCTGTGCCCTCCTCCAGGGGATCTTCCTGACCCAGGGATCCAACCTGTGTCTCTTATGTCTCCTGGATTGGCAGGTGGGTTCTTTACCACTAGAACCGCCTGGGAACCCCTTTACCTTAAGTTTAAAAATGAGCAAGTTGACCTGTAAACCAACAGAGGTTTAAACTGTGTGGGTCCACTTATAATAGTGGCGCCCAGGAGCCTGCCGTCTCCAGGCCACTCCACGCTCGCCAGGCCGGGGTGGACTCCATCTCGTTTGTCACCGTATCTCATAACAACCCCCTCCAGAAAGCCTGCGAGCAGCGTTTGTACTCGTGCATGCTGTGCCGTGCGCTCAGTCACTTCAGTGTCCAACTCTTTGCGACTTCATGGACTGCAGCCCGCCAGGCTCCTCTGTCCATGGGGATTCTCCAGGCAAGAGTACTGGAGTGGGTTGCTGTGCCCTCCTCCAGGGGATCTTCCTGACCCAGGGATCCAACCTGTGTCTCTTATGTCTCCTGGATTGGCAGGTGGGTTCTTTACCACTAGAACCGCCTGGGAACCCCTTTACCTTAAGTTTAAAAATGAGCAAGTTGACCTGTAAACCAACAGAGGTTTAAACTGTGTGGGTCCACTTATAATAGGTGCTTTTTTTTCCCCAATAAATACGTATATGTGCTATAAATGTATTTTCTCTTCCACATGATTTCCTTAATGGTTTCTTTTTTACTGGCTTACTTTATTGTCAGAATACAGTACATAATGCACATGACATGCAAAATGTGTGTTAGTCGGCCGTTTTTGTTATTGGTAAGGCTTCTGGTGGACAGTAGGCCTCTAGTTTGAGGGTAGTCAAAAGTTATGCACAGATTATTTTTGACTGTGCATGGGTCGGTACCCCAAACTCCCATGTTGTTCAAGAATCACCTGCCCGTGGTGCTCTTTGAGGAGGGGTATATGTCTCAGGCAAATATTTGGACACTCATAAAAAATCTTCAGGTTCTGACAGTGTAACACACTGGAAAATATGTTAGAATATGAGAAAATATTTTCTATTCCCTTGGTTTGGAAAGGAGGTAAATTCAGGGACGGGAAACTTGAGGGCCCCCACTCAGCCAGCATCCTGTGCCCCGACGCAGCTGGGAGTGGGCGCCAGCCTCACCTGCTGCAGGCCTGTGGTGGGGGCACGCTGGCTGACCTGTGCCCTCTCCTCCCCAGCTGTCAGGCGGCTGCGAGCTGACCGTGGTGATCCACGACTTCACGGCCTGCAACAGCACCGAGCTCACCATCCGCCGCGGCCAGACCGTGGAAGTCTTGGAGCGGCCCCACGACAAGCCCGACTGGTGCCTGGTGCGGACCACTGACCGGTCGCCCGCGGCCGAGGGCCTGGTACCCTGCGGTTCCCTGTGCATCGCCCACTCCAGGAGCAGCATGGAGATGGAGGGCATCTTCAACCACAAAGGTAGGCGTTGGTGGGCGACCGGGACATCCTCCCGGAAATGAGGGCGGGGCTTGCGCCCGCACTTCCTACAGCCCCGTAAGAGGTGCAATCCCTGCTGGTCGCCGGCGCCCCGGCCCCTCATCACTGTACCCCTGGGCCTGTTTAATCCATCCGGGGCTGTGGTTGTCACCTGTCACTCAGAAATAACAGCGCATTGGTCGCCTCGGTTCCCCAGACCGTGTTGTAAGGTCCCAGGTTAGAGAAGGGGGAAGCGAGCCGTTCTCTTGGAAGCCAGTGTCTTTCATAAACAGAGCAGACAGAAAGGCAATGTTCTCCTCCAGGTGATGCTGAAAAGAGGTGGGAGAGGTGGGACCACGTTCAGCGTCTCCCTCATCAGGTTTTCACATTGTGGATTATTTTGTTTGTGTTAAATACTAGATGGTTGAGTGTGCAGGCCCTGGAAGCATAACTTGCCATCTTTATAGCCTGGTTAAGTGTCTTGGGGCATCTGAGACCCACCCCACTTCAAGTTCCCTGCCAGGAGAGGGAACACAGCTGGACCCCCAGAGGGAGGCGAGCTGAGTTGGGCAGGCCTCAGTGTCAGGGGTCTGAAGCTCTGACAAGAGAGATGGCTTTTGAAGGAAGTGTTTTTCCACTGAAATAGCAGGGTATTTGAACAAAACAGCATTTGACATTGCTTGCGTACTTTGTTTAGACACAGGCAGCTGTCACAAGGATGCTTTTCCACATGTGTCAGGACAGGTCAGTAATGGCCTCCTAGCAAGTCTGTTTATCTAAACATCCAGTGTGATCACTGCTGGACTGATGTGACTTGAAATGGAGCCTGAGTGAACTGAGCTGGTCTGCAGGTGCAGAATACACACTGGACTGCAAGACTTAAAACAGAATGTACAATTATTTTATAGTCATTGCATGCTGATATGGCAATATATTTTTATAGGATGCATTAAAGAAAATATACTGTTAAAATTAATTCCACCTGTGTCTTTTTACTACTAAATGATGACTGCTAGTGAATCTTAACTTTATACACAGCGTACAGTGTGTCTGCTCGATGGTGTTGCTTAACCTCTCATCTTAGTGAGGAGCTGATAGGAGATTTTTAAGAGCTTTTCAGAAACACTGGTCTTTAGTTTCTAGAAAAATTCAGCATGAGTAGTTTCTGTGCTGGGAACCACTTTATATCAGTCTTCGTTTTCTGCAGTACAGACTTGGGGTTCTGCAGTTTGTTCACCCTTCCTGAGAGCGCGTCACAGTACAATGCATGTTCCAGTTCTTTCCTGTTAGCATGGGGACATCCCAGCTGCTCCCTCCACTTGTCAGCTGTGCCCACTCTACCTTCACCCTGATGCGTCCTGGAGACAGTCCTCTGGCTCCTGAGGGTTAGTCACGGTGGTGGCTAAGTGAAGCTGTACAGGAAACGGCTCCTGACCGGCTCGCCTCGGGAACGAGCCCCAACCGCGCTCGGATCACTCGGGGCCTAAATGTGACTTTATCGTCACCTTAGTACCCAGCTGGAAGAATCAGGCTGTGATGTCTCCAGGGATCTGAAGAGAAAGGCAGAGAATTCTCAGATTTGGCCCAAAGCCGAGGCGTCTGCTTTCATTTCTGGCCAAGCTGCCTATGAGGCAGTGTTGGGCCTGCCCTGCTGCTATTCCAGGTTCGGGCAATATTGAGCCTGCCCCGCTGTGTTACTGGGTTTGGTCTAAGTGAAGCTGTACAGGAAACAGCTCCTGACTGGCTCGCCTCAGGAACGAGCCCCAACCGCGCTCGGATCCCTCGGGGCCTAAATGTGACTTTATCGTCACCTTAGTACCCAGCTGGAAGAATCAGGCTGTGATGTCTCCAGGGATCTGAAGAGAAAGGCAGAGAATTCTCAGATTTGGCCCAAAGCCGAGGCGTCTGCTTTCATTTCTGGCCAAGCTGCCTATGAGGCAGTGTTGGGCCTGCCCTGCTGCTATTCCAGGTTCGGGCAGTATTGAGCCTGCCCCGCTGTGTTACTGGGTTTGGGCAATATTGAGCCTGCCCCGCTGTGTTACTGGGTTTGGGCAATATTGGGCCTGCCCCGCTGTGTTACTGGGTTTGGGCAATATTGGGCCTGCCCCGCTGTGTTACTGGGTTTGGGCAATATTGGGCCTGCCCCGCTGTGTTACTGGGTTTGGGCAATATTGGGCCTGCCCCGCTGTGTTACTGGGTTTGGGCAATATTGGGCCTGCCCCGCTGTGTTACTGGGTTTGGGCAATATTGGGCCTGCCCCGCTGTGTTACTGGGTTTGGGCAATATTGGGCCTGCCCCGCTGTGTTACTGGGTTTGGGCAATATTGGGCCTGCCCCGCTGTGTTACTGGGTTTGGGCAATATTGGGCCTGCCCCGCTGTGTTACTGGGTTTGGGCAATATTGGGCCTGCCCCGCTGTGTTACTGGGTTTGGGCAATATTGGGCCTGCCCCGCTGTGTTACTGGGTTTGGGCAATATTGGGCCTGCCCCGCTGTGTTACCGGGTGCGAGCGGCATTGGGCTGCCCTGCTGTGTTACTGGGTTTGGGCAATATTGGGCCTGCTCTGCTGTGTTACTAGGTTTGGACAATATTGGGCCTGCCTCGCTGTGTTACTAGGTTCGGGTGGCATGGGGCCTGCCCTGCTGTGTTACCGGGTTCAGGTGGCGTGGGGCCTGCCCTGCTGTGTTACCGGGTTCGGACGACATTGGGCCTGCCCCACTGTGTTACTAGGTTCGGGTGGCATGGGGCCTGCCCTGCTGTGTTACCGGGTTCGGGCGGCATTGGGCCTGCCCCACTGTGTTACTAGGTTTGGGTGGCATTGGGCCTGCCCTGCTGTGTTCTGGGTTCAGGTGGCATTGGGCCTGCCCCAACTGTGTTACTAAGTTTGGGTGGCATTGGGCCTGCCCTGCTGTGTTACTGGGTTCAGGTGGCATTGGGCCTGCCCTGATGTGGTCCCTGAGCTCTGAGTTCAGGCAGTGGCCTGTGCTGGGCCCATTAGTGTTTCTGGGGTTGCATGATGTATTTAAAGTCCTCGAGTCTGAGTTGAAAATAAAGTCCAACTCTTTTTCCAAGTGTATCTATTATGTGCAGAGGATCCCTGGTGAAATGAAGCTACAAATAACATTGGCTCTGAAAGACTTATTTTCTCATGTACCTTTCCCGTGGCGTGTTCTTTACTTTCCAGTGTTCTCAATTGCAGGCTAGCCGGGCAAAAAGAACCGTGTATTTATCGCACTTCACTTTGTCCTGAAAACCTCCTGTGGAGGTTGGGTTTGTGCTGGTTTTCTGGTTTAACTCCATTCTGTCCCCTGAGCCTTTTCTCTGATCCTCTGTCTTCCCATCCCCTGAGACATGACTCCTGCTTTTCACAAACCCTCTGCTTTACTAAGAACGTGTTTCTTTGTGGAATAAAACCGGTTATAAACTAATGGTCATTTAGCAGATCAGAGCTCAGAACCTGATCCATTTCTTCCTTATGTCTGGATTTTTTATTTTTCCTGCCGTTTAGGGAAACTTGAGGTTGTCTCTTCCCTTACAGTGTTGGACTTGTGTGGCTGATGGGGAGGAAGAACCTGCCTTAGGCTCTCTTTGACAGACCTCTGCCAGAGCCTCCTGTCCACATTTAGTCCAGGAAATCAGGCAACCAGGGTCTCCATCTAGGAGAAGAGTTCAGCAAGTAGTCGGGGCAACAGGGCCAAGGATCCAAAAGAGCCACAGGGACTGTGGGGCAAGAGGCCGCTGCCGCCTGGGGAGGCCCCACGGCCGCCCTCCTCACGCTGTGTGTGCTGGGCTGGGGGCGCTCGTTACTCACAGGTGTCAGCATCTCCTTCTGAGCCCTTCTCATTCTGAGAGCCGGATGGGCTTGAGGGACCCCCATCCCCACCTCGCCCCGCCCCTCTTCCCGCACAGCTGGACGTCCAGTGCTCTCCAGGTCTCCTGGCAAGATCACACAGACGGGCTGTGGTCTTTCCTGTAGTCATGTATAGATGTGAGAGTTGGACTGTAGAGAAGGCTGAGCACCAAAGAATTGATGCTTTCTAATTGTGGTGCTGGAGAAGACTTCTGAGAGTCCCTTGGACAGCAAGGAGATCGAACCAGTCAATCCTAAGGGAGATCAACCCTGAATACTCATTGGAAGGACTGACACTGAAGCTCTAATATTTTGGCCACCTGATGTGAAAAGCAGATTCATTGGGAAAGACCCTGATGCTGGGAAAGATGGAAGGCAGGAAGAAGTGGGGTGACAGGAAGGTGAGATGGTTGGATGGCATCGCTGACTCGATGGCCATGAGTTTGAGCAAGCTCCGGGAGGTAATGAAGGACAGGGAAGCCTGGCGTGCTGCAGTCCGTGAAGTTGCAGAGTAGGACGTGACTGAGTGACTGGGTGGCCACAGTTTGTCTGTAGTCACTCACCGTCGATCTCAAAGGATAGTTTCTTCAATGTCTGTGATTCTTGCTGCTCTGACCTTCCAGGTGGAAGGAACAAGCACATTTGCTAATCTCTAGTTCCAAAATTTCACAGCCTTCGTGCCTCAGTTTTTTTCACAAGTCCCCAGTCCAGACACCTTAAATTTCCAGTGTGAAAAACATGCCTATGGAGATTAAATGTCTCTGTATTTGGTTGTGTATGATTTGTAAGGATTGCAGTGTGGCTGTGAGTATAAATACTCAGGTCAGCCCAAAAGGCCCAGCACTCCCTGAGCACTGCCAGGGCCATGATGCTCTTCAGCAGGGCTGGAGGTGGAATGTGCTGGACGATGAGAATCCCTGGTAGCTAAGGGCTTCCCGGGTGGCTCAGCTGGTAAAGAATCCGCCTGCAGTGTGGGAGACCTGGGTTCGATCCCTGGGTTGGGAAGTCCCCTGGAGAGGGGAGCAGCTACCCACTCCAGTGTTCTGGCCTGGAGAATCGCCTGGACTGTGTGGCCCGTGGGGTCACAAAGAGTCAGCGACTGAGCAGCTTGCACTTGACTCACAGGCCCCTTGTGCCACGCTGTGTGTCCCCTGGGTGATGTGGGGGAGGATTGGATTAACTGATCTAAATGAACAATAAGAATAATTGTACAGTTGGTTCTTCAAGGAGATACTTTGTGTGTCTGCAGCTAGACTACAGTGTGCACATTATTCATGGGAAAGGCCTGTACGGGCACTGCCGTGGAGCAATGCTTGCCGACGGGAGGCCCTGGACTCTCGTTCTCATCTTGCCCCGGCCACCACCCCCTGTCATAGCCTTTCAGGCACAGGTGGCGCCTCGACAGCAGCCACTCTGAGCAGAGCGAGGCCTCAGCGAGTCCCCGTGCTCATCCAGCCCCCGGGTCTGTGGTTCACACCACCTCCCGCCCCGTCAGCATCTCTGCGGGCTGGGCTCCCAGCAAGTCCACTGAGCCAGCCGCGTTGAGCCGCGCTGGCCGCCACCTCCCACCCTGTTTGTGATCGTTGATTGACTGCTGATACAGGGTCCAGGCATTATCTCAGAAACTCTTAGAAAATCCAAGGGTTTTTTTTCCTGTCCCACTGTCTCAACGAGGAGAGCTGTCACTGTTCTCTGTTTATTTACTTAGTCTTGGACCAGAAAGTAAACAGCAATCTCAGAAATCTGTTTATATTCCTGACAAGGTGAGCCTGGGTGAGTCAGCTGTGCCCTGCTTTCATGACCAAGTGCTGAGGGTGTGTGAGAGCTTGGCTCCGGGCTTCAGGTGAGAACTCAGTGGGCATCCTCGCAGCAGGGCAGGGCCCCGGGCTGGCGGCAGTGCCCAGGAGCGGTAACGACAGGATGGACGATGCTCAGGAGGATTATCTCAGTCAGTAACCGGGCTGTCCCGATTACTGTCCCAAGCTCCCTGCAGGACGCATGTGCCTGAAGCGCATCATGGCAGCAATTTGACTGTATTCACTTTTTTTTCAGTGTAAAACCAGAGCCCCTTATGAGTCTTAAGGGGACCCTTCCATTGTGCTCACACATGTGACTGTCATGGGCCTGTCAGCTGAGGTCTTCCCTGCCCAGCCTGGCCCAGTTCGAGCTGAATTTGGAAAATCACTGTCAGCCACCACTGAGTTACCTTTTGCTAAAGCTTGGCTTTAAGACAGGAGCTTCCGGGGTGAGAGTGATGTTTATGGTTGGCTAAGTGAAGACTTTCCAGGGCAAGAGTGATGTCCATGTTTGGAGTCTTTGAAAGAGGCAGTGTGTTGGACTTGAAGGGTGTCTTCTTTGTGCCAAGACCTGAACTCTGATTCCATCTGTCTTTGGTGACATGCATCCCTGCAGGTGGGTGCAATCAGGCGGTCTCTGAGGTCCTCCTCGCCTCTGACGTTCTCAGGTGATGTGTATTTCGAGGCCTTTCTGAATGAAGGCCAATTCCAAACCTCCCGCTTCTCCTTATGCTAACCCCTAATGAGGTGGCAGGTGGTCTTTTTGCTAGTCCAGTGATGTATTTAGGAGAGAAAACCCACTTAGGAAACAGCCTTATTTAACTTCTCTGAAAATTATTTATCAAGTGTTTTCTCTCTGGGATAGTGTATAGGTCAGTACTTGCATTTCATTTTGAAGAAGTTAAAAGCATGGTCTTTTTGCTCCAAATTCTTCATTAAAAAACAAAGAAATAAAAACCTGAGAAAGAAGATTTCTTGCCTGCCGACCACTTTGGCCTCTATGCCCAGGGCTTTGGCTCACACCCCACACTCACCAAAGCAGTCCTCCATGGTTTCCGGCTTACCACGTCACCTGCAGATGAGTGGGTGCCGTCAAAACCTGCTAAAAGAGAAAACCCAGGAATTGTCTCCTATAAATGCGATGATAAATGATTGTTATCAGTGAAATGGGGCATTTTCTATAATCCAAGTGAAAATTAGGAAAGTGAAAGATGTTCATGAGAAACTGCCTGAAATGTAGGTTTTCCTCTGGGTCCACCTGGGGCTGTCTCCTTGCCCCTCTCCCAGGGTTTTCCTGCCCATCCTTCTCCCGAAATATTTGACTCTTCACTGGACTGTCCTCCCAACTTCTCGAAGCCTCTAGTATTCAGATTTCCTGTCCTATCACCTCCCAGAAGTAAGTGGACACTGCCCCCCAAATGGCCAGCACACCTGAAGCTCTCTTCACTGCCCCCCGCGATTTCTCCCCGTGATAATACACATAGAACATGAGATTTCCCGTCAGGACGACTGAGAAGTGCACATCAGTGGCGTTAGGTGCATCTGCTTCATGATGCCCCATCCCCACTGTCCACCCTCAGCTCTCACCGTCCTCCCCTCTGAACACTAACTGCCCTCACCCCAGCCCTGGTGCCCGCCACTCCACTTCTGTGTGTGGGAGCTCGACCACTCTGAGGACCATGAGTAGAAGTGTACAGTGTTTGGTGACTGGCTTGATCCACTGAACACAATGTCCTCAGGGTTCATCCTTGTTGTAGCCTGTGTCAGAATGTCCTTCCATGTTAAGGCTGACTCACACTCCACCGTCTGGATAGGTGACGGCTTGTTGCCCGTCTATCTGTTGATGGACACGGGGTTGCTTCCACCGTTGGACCTTTGTGAATAATGCTGCTCTGTCTTTGGATGCTCTGGGAAGTTCACCCAGGTGTGGAATTGCTGGGTCATGTGATGCTGCTGGTTTTGATTTTTGAGCGTGCTCACCACGTTTGTTGTTTAGTCTCTAAATCATGTCTCACTCTTTGCAACCCCATGGACTGTAGCCCAACAGGCTCCTCTGTCCCTGGAATTTCCCAGGCAAGAATACTGGACTGGATTGCCATTTCCTTCTCCAGGGGATCTTCCCAACTCAGGGATCGAACCCACATCTCCTACATCGGCAGACAGATTCTCTACCACTGAGCCACTAGGGGAGCCTCCATATTTTGTTACTTTTATCTGAATAGCACCTGTGGTGCTGGAGAAGACTCTCGAGAGTCCCTTGGACTGCAGGGAGATCAACCAGTCAATCCACAGGAAATCAACCCTAAATATTCATTGGAAGGACTGATGCTGAAGCTGAAACTCCAATACTTTGGCCACCTGATGCAAAGTGCCGACTCATTGGAAAAGACCCTGATGGGTCTCCTCCTAAAGGCAGGAGGAGAAGGGGATAACAGCAGATGAGATGGTTGGATGCCATCACCCACTCGATGGACATGAGTTTGAGCAAACTCCAGGAGTTGGCGATGAACAGGGAAGCCTGGCGTGCTGCAGTCGGTGGGGTCACGGAGAGTCAGACACGGCTGAGTGGCTGAACAGCAACGGCAGATAGTAGTGCCTTTCAGGCCTGTTCTCTCTCACCCATCACCACCTTGTCTTCTCCCCGCTAGGTCTCCCAGCCTCACTTCTCACCCTCTCATTGCAGCTGAAACACAAACCTGGTTATACTGGGCTCCTGCTTAAATTTCTTCAGTGACTTGTTGATCACAGAATAAAATCGCAGTTTCCTAACACATTCCACAGAGCCTTGCCCCTTGCACTCGTGTGCACGTGTACACACGTGCTGAGTGCACACGTACCCTCTTTCTCCCCTGGTGTGGTCCTCAAGTAACGGGAAATGGGATTTGGTTCTCAGTCCCTCGCCCTTACCTTACATTCCTGTCCCTTCTCACCAAATGTAAAACCCTTCAGGAAAAAAAAAAATGTATCCAGTGAGTCTGTGGAGGTGAGGGTGCCGTTAACAAGTATTTCATCATAAAGGCTAAGGTTATGGTAACCTGAGAAAGTCGGCGTGATGAACTCCAGGGACCACTGAGGATACACGAGGAGCCGAGTGGGAACCCTCTGAAAGAACCTGAGAAGGTGCCAACAGGAGCCGCGGGCACAGCACTA
The DNA here is from genome assembly GCA_006408695.1 of Aepyceros melampus. Lineage (NCBI taxonomy): Eukaryota > Metazoa > Chordata > Mammalia > Artiodactyla > Bovidae > Aepyceros > Aepyceros melampus. Next base: position 675,616 of record SJXQ01005408.1, on the reverse strand, counting down.
GTGCTGAACTTGCAGATGTGACGGGGCAAGTGCAAGGGGCACGGGCTGTGCACGGCGGGCTTGGCAGGGCAGGAGCAGGGGCCCTGAGCGCAGGGCACAGGCCTCTACGCGGAGGCTGTACCCTGTGGCGGTGTGGTCTCAGCAGGGTGCTCACTGGCAAGTGAGACCGATTCGTCCTGATCCACTTGGTCCAGTTCTGTCCTGTGTTTTCTCACTTTCAAGATACACAACCCTCCTTAGATAAACCCACAGGGCCACTACTCAAAGCTGTGAGAAAGGGACATACCATTGAGACCAGGGTTACACTCAGACCCACATGTAGTTTCTTAGAACAAGTGAAGCAATGATGGATGCGTGAATGGATGAAGTGCCCAGACCCCGGGTCCGGAGGTCGTAAGTTCCACCTCTGATCCTCAGGGTACCCGCTGACACAGCCACCATGCAAGGATGAAACTGGGACACTTAAAGCCCAAGTTGCAGAGTGTGTGAGGCCCCACCACCCTCTGTCCCAGGCATTTCTCCTGACCTGGCCCTTTCCTTCAGCTCCCTGTCCACATCCGGGCCCTGGGAGGTTGTGGCTCTCCCCACTTGCTGGTGGCGCCCACCAGTTCCTGTGCCCCTCAGCCCTGTGCCGTACAGGTGAGACCAGGACTCAGCACAGGTTTGCAGGTGGCGGAAGGGGAGGACTCAAAGGCCACCAGTGTGTGCTCTCTCAGGAACCCCCGGCCTCACCTGGTGCCCATCATCTGAGTTTGGCGGGCCCCAGCTCAGAGGGTAGACATATTAACGTGATTCCCCTGCTCAGAATATAAGCAGTTGCTAAGGTTCAGTCCTGAATATTCATTGGAAGGACTGATGCTGAAGCTGAAACTCCAATACTTTGTCCACCTGATGTGAGGAACGGACTCATGGGAAAAGACCCTGATGCTGGGAAAGATTGAAGGTGGAAGAAGGGGACGACAGGGTGAGATGGTTGGGTGGCATCACCAACTCAATGAACATGAGTTTGAGTAAGCTCCAGGTGTTGGTGATGGACAGGAAGGCCTGGCGTGCTGCAGTCCATGGGGTCACAAAGAGTCAGACACAACTAAGCAACTGAACTGAAGGTTCTTCACCCCGATCCAAACCACCTTCCCAGTTCCCAGGGCAGCCCGCCTGGCTGAGAGACACCCCTCCTGAGAGGAAGCCTGAACCGTGCTCACAGGGCCAAGGCCTCGTCCGTTGCTCCTCTGCCTTCATCAGAAATATATGCAAGGAAAGGTGGAGCTCTGGGACCCAGGCCTCTTACATTTCCCCAAGGATTTTGAGACAGCTGGGCTTACGTTTGTTCAACCCAAATATCCTCTTCCCTACATCGTGAAACCTGCTGCCTCAAGGATGAATCTAGTCCATCACATATGACTGCTTATGCCTTTTAGATGACCTACGCCTTTTAGGAAAGTATAAGATAAGACATTAAGAAGGCTGTCCAAGTAAGTTACATCAGTCCTGTCTGACTCTTTGAGATGCTATGTATAGCCTGTGAGGCTCCTCAGTCCATGGGATTCTCCAGGCAGGAATACTAGAGTAGGAGGCCATTCCCTCCTCTAGGGGATCTTCCTGACTCGGGGACTGAACCCTTATCTCATTTTGTTTTCTGCATTAGCAGGTGGGTTCTTTACCCCTAGTGCCACCTGGGAAGCCCCAAAAAGGCTTTAGTGATTTTAAAAATTTTAGTTGAGTCTGTTGTGGTTCTGCTGTATTTAGGCATTTGCTTAGTGCCAGATTGTCCCTGTTAATCAGAAAACATAGCCACCTCAGGCACACTGATGCATAGACATTCAAACCTGTATCTGCCCATGCATCCTTTAAAAATATATATATATAATGGAGGATCTATATAATTTTTTTTTGTAATTAGCTTGGAAAAGAACACTTTTTAGTCTGTTTGAACAGCTGCTAATATAAATCCCTGTGGGAAGAAAACTGAGGAACGGAGAGTTTCCCCCAAGAACAAAGACTTAGTCCCTCCTCTGAGCCCCAGGGTGGATCCAGGGCGAGGGGATCAGCCCAAGACCTGTGATTAAGGCACGTTTTCCGTGCAGCATGTAATTAGGGAGCCACACAAGTGGCCATGACTGTGTTGAATGCTTCATGTTGAAAGTATTTTCATACTCCATCTTTACATTAAGGTGTTTATTAAAACAGGAAAAGACCTAAGAAGGTACTGACACCATCTATATTAGGTGATCACAAAATTATATATATAGCAAAGCCGTAAACAATGAATCAGCAAGCCGTCTTCCCACAGATGACTGTGACACGGGGTTTAGGGCAGGAGACATAGTCAGGGAGACGAGATCACCGGGGAAACTTGTGTGTCTTGCTCAGGATGACCCAGGGCCAGGCAGGGTGACTGCTACCTGCCTCCCTGTGGACTCTGTTTTAACTGCCTCCCCTGTGACACACACACGTGTCAGACTTTGCCGTTCATTAGACGGGCTGGGGTTTCTCTTTTAAATGTGTTCGCTCTAATTTGCATCTCCTGAAGCTGTGAAAGGTTACAGGGAGATGAGGTGTTTTGTGCACTGGTTTTCATTAAATATTTTGAAGATGAATAAACAGTGTCCATGGGGGGAGGTGTACATGTACGTATCAGCCAGAGTCAGTTAGCACTTGTTTCCTGATAGCATCTACTAGGTCACGGCTCTGAGGACATCTGATAAAACAGCGCGTGCACACCAGTGGAGAAGCATGTGCTGGGAAATCCAGTGGAGAAGCGTGTGCTGGGAAAACCAGTGGAGAAGCGTGTGCTGGGAAAGCCAGTGGAGAAGCGTGTGCTGGGAAAACCGAAGCCCATTTGACTTTGACCCCTGTGTTCCTTTCTCTGTTCAGAGAAGCGTGAGATGGTTTTGTGATTATTTTGTGTGCCTAAAGCTGAAACATTAACAGAATTTTGAAAGATTTGACTGTAGATCCTGGTAGATGGGGTAGAGATAAAATCCATGACCATAAAAAGCTATGACTGAAATGCAGAGACGTCACTTTGCCAACAGAGGTTCTGTCTAGTCTAAGTTATGGTCCTTCCAGAAGTCATGTATGGACATGAGAGCTGGACCATGAAGACGAAGCATCAAGGAATTGATGCTTTTGAATTATGGTGCTGGAGAAGACTCTTGAGAGTCTCTCAGACAGCAAGGAGATCAAATCAGTCAGTCGGAAGGAAATCATCCTAAATATCCATTGGAAGGACTGATAGTGAAGCTGAAGCTCCAATACTTTGGCCACCTGATGCAAAGAGCTGGCTCATTGGAAAAGACTCTGATGCTGGGAAAGATTGAGGGCAGGAGGAGAAGGGGACGACAGAGGATGAGATGGTTGGATGGCATCACTGACTCAGTGGACATGAGTTTGAGCACACTCCGGGAGATGGTAAAGGACAGGGAAGCCTGGTGTGTTATAATCCGTGGGGTCACAGAGACGACTGAACAAGAGCAAGAGCAACCTGGTAGTTGAGCTGCAGGTGGCATGGAGAGCGGAAAATACCTGCAAAGCCCCAGTCTGTGTCTGTTGCAGCAGGTCCTGATCTAATCTGATGGAAGCAGCGGTACCTGTGTCCAGAAAATCGTATATTGGTACAAAACTTTCACATACCATTTCAGCGACCCCCACATTCAGAACTTCGTTTCTAAATAAGGGAAGAAATATCAAATATTAAAACTTATTTTTAGATGTTTCACATGGTTCAAAAATAAAACTGGAAAAGTGTAAGTTGAGAAGTCTGGTTCCCACAGCCCATCAGCCACACATGGATCACCCTTGTGTTTGTTACTCGTTTCTGCGTCTGGTGCTGTGTGAGGCACATGCAAGCCTGTGTCCACTGTTCACTCCCCTTTCAATTTTCCTACCTAAAAGGGAGCGGATTTTGCCCCAACTTTGTCACCCATTCATACCTTTTAGGAGTGACTTTAGTACCTAAGAGGCGTCTGCCTCATCCTTTTCCATGGATGGGAGAGCTTCCTGTGTGCACATGTCTTAGCTTAGGAACTCGTGCAAGGCTGAGCACCCTGGGCTGCTGCCGTTATAAACAGGGTCACAGTGGGTCACTGTGTGTAGGTGTCTTCTCATTTATAAGCAGGCCTGTCTGTGATGAAATTCTACAAGTGGGATTGTTGGGTTCAATGGTAAATGCATTCATGGAAAACAAACTTTTGAGGCAGAATCACCTGAATCGTTAATCAGATCAGGGGCTTCCCGGTGGCCTAGTGGCTCAGACTCTGTGTTCCCAGTGCAATGGGCCTGGGTTTGATCCCTCCTAGACCCCACATAGTTGTGGCAACAACTATTTATAAGACCCAACACAGCCAAATAAATAAATTTTTTTTAAATAATTAAAAATAATCAGATCAGAAAAATATCACAGTAAACAGGCTATTTAATGACATTTCTTTTATGTATTTTTAAAATTTTGGTCAGAGTCGTGACATTTGTACTGTCCAGAACACACTGAATTCTCATTTTATCTTGCTCTTCTGTCCCTAAGTCCAACTCTTTCCGACTCCATGGACTGCAGCGTGCCAGGCTTCCCTGTCCTTCCCTATCTCCCAGAATTTGCTCAAACTCATGTCTGTTGAGTTGGGATGCCATCCAACCATCTCATCCTCTGTCATCCCCTTCTCCTGCCTTCAGTCTTTCCCAGCATCAGGGTCTTTCCCAATGAATCGGTTCTTCCCATTAGGTGGCCAAAGTATCGGAGCTTCAGCCTCAGCATCAGTCCTTCCAATGAATATTCGGGACTGATTTCCTTTAGGATGGACTGGTTGTAGCTCCATGCAGTCCAAGGGACTCTCAAGAGTCTTCTCCAACACCACAATTTTATCTCACCCAGTTAGAAACAAAAGCCCGCCCCCTTTGAGTAAGGGCCCTCCTGAAAGTCATAAATGACTTGAAAGTCATAAATGCCGTGGCACGTTTCCGTGTGACTCCTGTGAGGTGAGACTTCGGTGGAGGTTTTCTTTCCCACAGGGCTCTGCACAGGAGTGTGCAGTGAAATGTTGACATAAATACTGCCTCACTAGGGCCTGCCTTTTGTGCAGATTCTGTCAGAGGGGTGCAAATGAGGAGTTCAACGCTAATGGCAGAACAGTGATAGTTTCCAAAGAGTGAGTGACCTCCCGTAGTGTGCGTCTAAAAGTAGCCGTTTGTGACTCTTGTGCCGTCCGTCCATGCCAGACCACACCACACTGTCACCTGTGAGAAACACGTTCAGGAGACAGTGTCTCTGTGGTTCCCCTAAGGGGCTTGGGAGTCTCCATACAATCTGTGTACTTCCTGAAGGATTCAGTTTCTAATCACAAGCATTTCATAATGAAATTTGAAAAATTCTATTTTAAAAAATATTTGTTCACTGATTGGTTTATTTATTTGGCTGCAGTGGGTGTTACTGTGGTTTGTGGGCTCTAGTTCCCCGACCAGGGATTGAACTCAGGCCCCCTGCATTCGGAGCACAGAATCTTAGCTATTGGACCACCAGGGAAGTCCCTGAAAAATACTATTTTTTAAACCCTGCACAATGTAACTTTTTCCTTCTTTACTGACACACTGAAAGGATTTTGGAGGAGTGTGGGAGGCCGGAGGTCAATCAGAGAGTTCAAGAGGCTGACCTTTGAACTCCACCCCTCACAGCCAGCTCTGTCTGGAAGAAGGGTCCTGACCCCTTTCCCAGTGCCCTCTGGATGAGCAGGACTGCCCTGGCATCTCCTGACATGCTTTGGTGCTGGTTCCTTTGAGGTGCATTGTAGGGTGGTCTGACCAGTGGTGGCTGGGGTATTTGGACAGCTTGACTATTCCACAAGGCTGACCATTCAAAGTGTTAGTCGCTCAGTCGTGTGTGACTCTTTGTGACCCCAGGGACTATAGCCCGCCAGACCCCTCTGTCCATGGGATTCTCCAGGCAAGAATACTGGAGTGCGTTGCCATTCCCTTCTCCAGGGGACCTTCCTGACCCAGGGATCAAACCTGGGTCTCCCACATTGCAGGCAGGTTCTTTGCCATTGGAGCCACCAAGTTCAGTTCAGTTGAGTTTAGTCACTCAGTCGTGTCTGACTCTTTGCCACCAAAGAAGCCCATATTTCAAGGGCGTCATCATTTTCCAAAAACCCTTCTGACCAGGCTCAGGACAGCGGACCCAGCGTGTTTGTGTCTGAAAGTCCCTTTCAGACGTGTGAGATGCAATAAACAGGCTCATTCGCCTGGCAGCTCTGGAATTCCGTGCTGGTCCCTTTGTCTTGAAGCCTTGAGTCAGGTGGATCCTTTCCTCCCTCACCCCTTCTCTTGAGTCTGTAGAACTTTGAATTTACTGGCAGGAAAGAATATTCATGTTCTGTTTTTTGAGATAGATAAGCTTCCTTCAGTCTCAAAAATAATGAGTCCCAGATGATTATCAGATGGGGCAGAGGCTGCCTCAGTCACCTCAGGCCACCCTCACACAAACCACAGACTGCGTGGCTTAGACAGCAGACGCTGATTTCTTCACAGTCCTGGAAGCTCTAGGTCCAAATGAAGATGTGGAAAGGCTCGCTTTCCTCCGAGGGCCTCTCTGCTTGGCGAGCAGACGGCCACCTGCTTGCTTGTCCTCACACGCTCCTCCCTCTGTGTGTCGAGATTTCCTGTTCTAAGAAGGACCTCAGTCACCCTAGATTTAGAACCCCCTTTACAACTTCGTTTTAACCTGGTCACTTTTGTAAAGACCCTGTCTCCAAATCTGGTTACATTCTGAGGTCCTGGGAGTTAGGACTTGAACTCAGGAGTTTGAGGGGGCCACAGTCAGCCTCACTGTGGAAAAGACCCTGATGCTGGGAAAGATTGAGGGCAGGAGGAGAAGGGGACGACAGAGGATGAGATGATTGGATGGCATCACCGACTCAGTGGGCGTGAGTTTGAACAAACTCCGTGAGATGGTGTAGTGGGAAGTCTGGTGTGCTGCAGACCGTGGGATTGCGGAGTCGGGCAGGACTGAGCAACTGAACAACAGGCAGCCTCTAGCAGAGGGGCGGGTGGAGCCTCGAAGGTAACAGTAGTGACAGGATGTGTGAGCGCGTGCCCTGTGCCAGGCTCTGTGCTGCTTTTCTCTGCATTTCATCCTCAGGATACTCTGGTGGCAGTGTATGCTGTTATCATCCCGGTGTGATGCCCGGAATGGACACAGAGAGAGAGAGACTTGACCCAGCTTAGTAGACGGTAGAAAATGGGATTTGAAAAGCAGCGAGCAGCCTTCAGGGCTCAAGTTCCTAACCACTGTGCACCTTGCTCTCCATACAAGC
>SJXQ01005408.1:653975-668224 GCA_006408695.1 Aepyceros melampus | reverse complement strand
TGAGAAGGACCCATTTCCAACTTTTCTGATTTCAGTCATCAGACAATAATTCCAATTGCTTTCCCACTGCCCGGAGAAGCCACCCTGATGGAAATCTGTCCTCCTTTCTTCTCTTGATGCCCCTTCGCTCCTCTCCCGCCTCCCTGCATCAAGCATAGAACCTCACCCTCGATGGGGGATGCCAGCCAGTGAAAAGAAGAACGAATCACAAGAGTAAAAATGTTTTTTTTTTTTAATCAATCTGCATCCAGAAGTAAGAGTTTACTGCTCCCTCCCCACCTAAAAGAAAAAATCAGAATCTGCCACTTTGCCTTTATTGGAAGAGCTTCCTGTCAGGGCGTCTATACTCCACGACCTTCCCAGGGAGTTTTTCTGCAGAATTGGGACGAGAAAGGTGTGTATTGGCTGTCAGGAGCTGGCGACGTTGCTCTCATTTTTTGAAACACTGTTGTTTCTGTTAGTGTTTTCGGGAACACTCTTGCGGGGTTACCATCTCATATGGCCCTTCTGCACTTAATCCACACGCTGGTGCAAACAGAGAAGGTCACATCGTGAGTTGAAGTGGGAAAAAGCAGTCCTTGAATGTTGGTTTTGTTAGAGTAGAAGAGAAAAACTCACATCATCTGTGAAAAGATAGTAAGTGAAACCATGAAAAGGAGCCTATCGAATTTTTGGCACCCAGATGAAGAGCCCCAATGCCTCCAATAAAGGTGCTTTTGTGGGTCGTTGACTGTGCTAGAAAGGGCAGGAAATGCAGTGCTGAATGGGGCCCTCAGAGGCAGGGTCCTTCCTCCCATCCGCTCCCTCCAGAGCGGGAGGTGTTATCTGTGGGGCAGGAGACCGGACAAAATGTCCTCTGAACAGGAGCATCTTTGTGCGAGGAACCTGAGAACTGGACCGCATCAGTGCAGCTGTGCCGGGGGAGGACCAGCGCCACGGACTCCCTGCGCAGAAAGGAAACCCGGGAGCAGGGAGCCCAGGGCCGGAGGCAGGGCGGGAAGCAGCCTGGAATCCCCGGCCCCCCAGGAAGCGGTGCAGTGCGCAGAGGCGCTGCCTGCTTCTCCTGGTGGGTGAGGTTTCAGGACTGGATGGAACGTAGGCTACTGGAAACCTGTCAGGGGGCGTTGATGGTGTTTTACATTTCAAGAAGACACTATTAATTTTGAGAAATTTTCAGTAATATCCCTCACAGTTGTGTCATTTGTGTTTCCATCTCAAAAGCATTAGCTGCTGCTGTTTTATGAACTGTCTTTGGCTTGTACGATTTCGAGGAGCTTTTTTTCATTGTATGTTAACTGCCCAGTTATTAATGTTTGTTTCTTCTGAAAGTGCTATAGTCTTAATAGAAAGACTTTAGGTCCTTTGGCTCATCTGAGTTTGATGTCCATTTAAGTCCATTTTTAGTTCTGATTTAATAAAGCACCCTTTGTATATGGATTTTTTTTTTTTTTTTTTTTACTGGTGTGGGGTCTTTGGGTAATTTTTTTCTTTTTCGAGAACTCCTTTGGCAAAAATGACCTTGTCTTATTTTTTCTGAACAGATTAATAACAGGTACTTGAACACTGAATTTCTCGTTTTAAATATTCGAGGAATAATTATCACAAGAAGCTTACGTGAAAAGTGGTTGAGGTGGGGTGGGTCATTGATTTTTTACAAAAAGAACTTCTTGTCAACCAATTTAAATAAATGTACTTTTATTTTCATGAGAATGAGATTGGCTTATTTAATTTTGCCCATAACCATGCAAAAGATAATTTCATGTTTCTTCAGATCTTTTTCAATAAATCAAGATTTCTTTATTCACCAGTCATTAATTTGCCTAATATTTTTTCCCCACAAAATTCTATGATTTTAACCTATTTGTCTAGCAACTTTTTCACACTCTCAACTTCTTTAGCTATTGGCATTTATTTAATGTAGCATTCAGTTTTTTATTTTTAAAATCTTTTAATTTTGTGATTATTTTAGACTTGGGGAAGAGTTGAGAAATAGTACTGAGAAGTCCTGTCTCCCTCTACCCAGCTCCCCGGTGTGACATGTCCCCTGACCCTGGTCCAGTGACCTAAACCAGGAAACCAGCCCAAGGCAACACTGTTAACCAGCCACGGGCCTGACTTAGGATTTTGCCTTCATGTCCTTGCTTGGCTCAGGATCCAATCCAGAACACGTGCTGTATTTTCAGTTTTCTCCAATCTGTGGTGGTTCCTCCACCTGCTTTAGTTTTTCAGGAACTGGACACTTTTGAGGTATCATTGTTATTCAGTCACTAAGCCATGTCTTACTCTTTGCAACCCCATGGACTGCAGCACGCCAGGCGCCCCTGTCCTTCACCAACTCCCGGAGCTTGCTCAAACTCCTGTCCATCAAGTCGGTGATGCCCTGCAGCTACGTCATCCTCTGTCATCCCCTGTCATCGCCTTCTCCTCCCACCTTCAATCGTTCCCAGCTTCAGGGTCTTTTCCAATGAATCGACTTTTCACATCAGGTGGCCGAAGTATTGGAGCTTCAGCATCAGTACTTACTGATGTCTTTTATTTTGGAAGATGTCCCCCAGTTAGAGTTCACCTGATGCTTTCTCATGATTAAATGGAGTTTACGGGGTTTTGCCCAGAACACCACAGAAATGAAGCTGCGCCCCACTGGGTGTCATCTGGGGCAGGAGGACCCTGACGTCTCATCGCCGGTGGTGGTGACCTGGATCACCTGGTTACAGCAGCATCTGCAGGTTTCCCTCCACTATGAAATTAGAGTTTTTCTCATTGAAATTAATAAATACCTTGTGGGAGAAGCTTTGGAACTATGAAAATGTTCTGTTTCTCCTCTTGCCTTTACCCACTCATTTCAGCATCCATCAGTGGGTCTCGCCTGCAACAATAATGAGTACTGTGGAGTTTGCCTATTGGCAATTTTCTGTTTTCCTCATTCCTGTAAAATTTGTTCATTAGCATCTTGTCAAGAGGAGTGGCCCCTCTGTCTCATTTATTTATTCAACTGTTTGTATCATACGAGTCATGGATGTTTGTTTTATTCTGTGAGTCATTATCCAGTTCTGCCCTAATTTTGTTGCTCAGATTGTTCCAGCTTTGGCCATCAGGAGTGCCTTCGGGTTGGCCTCTGTGTACTCAGGACACGCCCACCTCGTTTTTGGAGGGCTTGCTTACTTTTTGACAATGCAGGACGCTCCCAGCTCATCTGGTGTTAGCTTTGCCGCCCGCGGTCCTGGACCAACTCTTTCTGTTAGGTCTTCTCAGCAGACACGTATGTGTACCACGTGTGCACACATATGTATATTCATGTTATCTCTCTCTCCGCGTGTGTGTGTGTGTGTTCATGTAGACATAACAAACGCCTGTTCATATCACACTGAAACCTCTGACCCCGTCCAGCAGCACAGCGTTCGCTCTGCCGTTCCTTCCCCCTTCCTTACTTGGAACCTGTTTCCCTGACAGTAAGACACCTGCATCTCATTATCCAACCTATCTTTACTTACTTCTTCAGTCCTGTTCCAGGAGCCTTTTTTTTTTTTTCCCCTCTCTTTGGAAATTAAGTATTTTCTTTACCTAAAATGACTTGGCTTTGCAGGACTTGACTCACCTTTTTTCACTTGCCAACCCATGACACAAACTTACGATTCTTTTTGTCTTTGGTTTTACAGTATATAATCAAAATACTGTTTTTCAGAGTCACCTAGCGAGCTCTTCCCTCCCCTCCCTCTTCAGCGCGGTCTGTTTTGCCCGTAGCGCAGCTAGTTCATTTGCTACGGTGTTTACCTTGCATTTAGAAGACACACCTGATCCTCCATGATCCTGATTACTTACTTGGGGGTGGGTGTGAGACAACCGCGGTTCCAAGCATCAGCAATCATTTTCCTTACATACAGATAAGGCTCGACTTTTTTTTTTCTTCCCAGCACCCCTTGCTGTTGGTCCTCACAGAGAATCTTTGGGTAATATGTTTAAAAGCACCATCTTCGGCAGCTCACCTTCTTTTTCTTTGGTGGCACTTTTAATTATATGTCCAACCAGCAATGAAAATATCAAAAACATCCCCCTGCCCACAATCCCCAGAATTTCTTGTTTTCCTTCATAAAGCCTACCTTTAACTTCTACATTGTGTATCTCCTATTTTGCCAAATGCCTAAAATGTTCTTTAACCCACTGCGTTGAGGTAGTTTCCCTGTCTGTCCACCTTCTCTTGCAAAGCTCACCTCCATCCGTCCTGCCCTGAGCTCAGCTGTTTCCTTTCTCTCCCTGCTCTCACACTGTGGACACGGTTTCCTGACCTCCCCTCCGACCTGATACAGATCTCGCTCTGCAGACAGACTCTTTCTGTGCTGGGAGCATTAGCCTCACTCCGTCCATTCTGGAGCGGCCCAGCCTCTTCCTTTCTGGTCCCGGCAGGCAGGCTGCCTGCCACCTTTTCTCACAGCCTCTCCAGTTCCCTGAAGTCACCAGTGTCTGTCCCCACCACCCGTTCCCTCCCATCCCCAGGGACACGGCTCCTACAGGCTTTGCCTCCCAGGTCAGCCAAGGTCACCCGTGGGTCTCACCTGATGTAGTTCAGGCTATTCAAGCAGAGTCCCCAGCACACCTCCAAGGCAGAAGCAAGCCTTAGAGGCAGAACTTACTTCCAGGAAGCGTTTGCTGTTGTTTGGACTTTCTTCCTTTATTTTTTTTTAGCTCCTCTCCCATCCCTTCCACTTACTCACAACAGCACTTCTGTTGGTTCCGTGTTTGTCCATCCAGGGCTTACCAGGTGGCACTAGAGGTGAAGAACCCACCTGCGAATGCAGGAGACATGAGAGGCGTGGGTTCGATCCCTGGGTCAGGAAGATCCCCTGGAGGAGGGCGTGGCAGCCCCTCCAAGAATTTGCCTGGAGAATCCCATGGACAGAGGAGCCTGGCGGGCTCTAGAGTTCATAGGGTCGCAAAGAGTCAGACACAACTTTGCACACACGCAGGGGTTAAATGATCACCCTTCCACATGGAGACCATGTGTTAGGTACCTTTAGTTGATATAATGTGTCTTTACCACTTTTTTTATTTTTTTTCAAACTGCCATATTACGTAGTAAACACTGTGATTTCACACTTGCGTGACTAGGAAAAGAAGGGCGTGGGAAAGGCTTCCTTCTATCCTTCCTTCCTGCTGTGCTCCATTCCTCTGACAGATGTGAACTTGAAATTTGAAGAGGGCAACCACTGAGGAAACGTCTCATATATCTTAGCCAGAATTATTTGATTCATTTTTAAACATCACCCCCTTCCTCTCAAGTGGGGAACATATATTACACCAAAGTAATTAATTTCCCTGACAGCTCTATTTTTTTTTTTTTGTTGTTCTAATTAATGGCCCTTGCTTGGCAGTCTTGTGTTTTTGGAAAGGGACAAAGTACAATATTTAATAAGGGCCATAGTAAATGAAACCCTAGAATGTCAATTAGCTTGATTTCCTCTAGGACATAATTTGTACTGCTTTTTTTGCCAACAAGAGAGAAGGTTATTTATTCGGTAATAAAGTTTCCTTTCCTCGCATAGAAAGTTCTCTGCACAGAATTCCGCCTCTTGCTTGGTCCTGGCATAAGTACGCCGTCTGGATCTCTCATGGGACCATTTGTAAGGAAAAGCAGCCGTATGCTTTGTTTTTGGTCTTTTAAGAATATGAGACCTAATGTGGACCTATAAATGCCAAACCCTACTTTGTAACAGTTTGTTTTAGGAGATATTGCAGAGATGGCTGTCTTTGGGTGCCCTGGATTTATTCTTTTATTAAAAACAATAATTCTTAATTGTCTTAAACTGAGAAAAAAAAACTATTCAATAATCTCCTCTCAGAAAATCTTTAGGTAACAGACGACCACATTACAGTTTTAGATGTGTGTGTGTGTGTGTTAGTTGCTCATTCGTGTCCGACTCTTTTGCAACCCCATGGATTGTAGCCCACCAGGTTCCTCTGTCCATGGGGATTCTCCAGGCAAGAATACTGGAGTGGGTTACCATGCCCTCCTCCAGGGGATTTTCCCAAACCCAGGGATCGAACCCAGATCTCCTGCACTGCCAGCAGAATCTCTACCCCTGAGCCACCATATTCCAGATGATTGCCCCAGTGCAAGAGCCGGGCCATGAGAGTGGGTTTCAGAGAGCTCTGTGTGTGCCTCTCAAGTTAATGAGAAACAGGAGAGGGAATGTATCTATTGAGCATGGAAGTTGAAAGTCAGACTTCGTGCCTGTTAAACAGTGGATGTTCTAAGAAGCCACCGTGCTGTATGAGACAGGGCAGGAAACACACGGAAACTTGGCTGAGAAAGAGTGAGGATTTCTTAGGCTAAAGAAGATACCTAGTTTCTGAAAAGGACAAAAATCAACTTTTAAGATGCTTTCCTAAGAACGCCTTTTACAGATCTTAAGTCAGGCTATTTCTTTTCACTAGTGTGGCTGCTTTCTGGTGAGGAAGAATGAAGAGATGTTTCTAATAAGCAAGGAGCGCGTTGCAGCCCAGTGATGTAACGAGTTGGCTGCAGACCGAATTACGTTTCTTTCTGTTATCAAGTCACATCAGAAGGCCCTGTTTGCTGTGCGTCTCAGCGCGGCCCTCCATCTAGAGGCACACAAAGCCCAAGTCGGGGCCCGGGGAGGGGAGGGCGGCCGTCACTTGCCATCTATCTCCCCGAGTCAGGAAATCGCAGCTCTGGCTCGCGTAGGAGAGCACAAACATCTGGCTCCCAGCGCGGGCTCAGAATTTTCCTTGAGCTCCAATTAGGGTGACTGTGGTAGAAAGTAATCCAGGCGTCTGGCTCTTCCCACACGTGAAGCCCACGGCGAGGCGAGGCAGTGCAGGGCAGCCAGGCAGAGGGAGCGGTCCCTCCCAGATTGCATCTGAGCGCCCGGCCACCCGCTCCCGGTCCTGCTGCCCACAGCATCAGGAGGCATAGCTGGGGGGGCAGCGGTCCCGAGCCTGTACCTTGAGTCAGCACCGGCCGCACCATGCCGAACGGAATTAAGCCAGTGGATCCGCTGGACTCACTTTCAGCCGTCAGCACAGCCTACCGCGGCGGCGGGCAGCCTGGCACCTGCAAGTACTGGATCCTGGACCTAGTACATACCTCCCTGCAGCCCGGCCGCTGGCTCCCCAGGCTGTATTCTCTCAGGCGGCGGCGGTGGGCTTGAGAACAGAGAGGGTCTGCGCTTTACCGCTGAGATGGGTTGTCTGCCTTGTACGAGGGGCTGCATGGGGGAGCTTTGCAGGAGACCTCTAGGAAAGGGAAGAGAAACGGGGCACTGGGTTCTGGGAAGTGCTGTGGTGATTGATTGCTCGGGTCGTCAGTTATTCTTCATATCTAAGGATTGCTTTTGCTTAGTCTTTTTTTTTTCTTGTAAATGGCATAAAACAGTCTAAAGTAATCTGTGCCACTAATTGCCTCCTCCTTATGGTTGTGTGTCTGTTTCAGGTTTCACTTTGTTTAGGGTTTTTCAGACTACTCTGGTGTCCTGCATGTGTATTCAGATTCTCTGTTTGCTTCCTTTAGGATCTGCAGCCAAATAATAATATAAAGTTATATGTGAGGACGTACGGGTCTGCCAGCAACCACTAGTTTATTTCAGGGGAGCGTGTGTGCCTGGCTCCGGTTTATACACAGAGCTGGAGCCCAGACAACAAAGCATGATTCCTGCAAAGGTCGTTTGAGAAGTAGAAAAGTGCCACTTGGAGGAAAAGGCAATAGGCTACAAAAGAATAAAGCTAGGGAAGGAGTTAGGTCTGTGGGTCTCTCTCCTGCCCTGCCAAGCTCTGGAGGAGGCCAGCTTTCCAGACATAACCTTTGACATCTGTCCAGACTGTACAGCCATGGAAAGGGATTTCTCACAGGCTGCACACCAGCCGGGATGGCTTCTTCCAGAATGTTGGCCCTGACCCAGGGCGCTTTTAATGCTTGCCTGCCCTCTTTCACCCACTGGTACCATGTGTGCTCTTAGAGGGTGGGCAGCAGGCAGGAGAGAGCCAGGGTCACCTGGCCAGACTTCAGGGCACTTCAGTGGATAATGGACAAGGGCAGAGGTGGAGGGACACCCCCCCCACCAAGGAAGGGGCGCCCGATCCGGGGAAGGAGGAGGTGCAGAAATTGTTTTGAGTATCTGAAGGGGACGTGGCACTGTTTACATGTTTGTCCATAAAATGCCAGAGGAAAACGGCCAAAGGAGGTATTTGGCTGTGTGAATGTTGAATTTGTTGGTGTGGAACATGGAGTTTGCTCCACAAAGCTATCAAAGCATTTTTTAAGTCACTGACCATAGCTTTGGTCATATTTATGTTTGTTAAACTGTTCAAGAATGGCCTCCCTTTCTGGATGACTCCAAACTGGGCAGGTCCGTTGATGAAGCTGTTCCCTGGGCATCTGCACAGGGGTGAGGGTAGGTAGTTTGTGAGATCTCTCTATTGAAAATAATCAAATCTGTGCAGTGAAAACAACAACTGATGCTGTCACAAGTCGGATTTAAAGTCTCAGCCACCCTAAGTAGCTCTGGGACTCTAGTAAATTACCTTCTGTCTCTGAACTTTGTTTCTTTGTGTGCAAAATGGGGATAACAATAGAGCACCCCTCCCGGCTATCATAAACATCCCCAGAGTGCAGACCAAAGTATCTTAATGAGCAGTTTTGTTGAGATTTTAAGAAGGTAGGGCATTCTTCTTATAGAAGGAATTTGGACTCTAGCTGGACCTAAAGGTCCTTAGGACTTCTTCTCAAGAGACCTTCTTAAACTAACTTTGTGAATACAGAAGGATCTTACGCAATTGCAGTTTGGGTTTCCCCGAGATATATTTTTGTCTGGTAATTCTCAGACTATAATGGAAACTCTAGGTGATGTTATCCAAGCTGTCACACAAAAATTTTAAGCTGACAAATTTGGAAAGAAATAGATGTCCTCTAGAATTTTCATGTGGGGGCGGGAGGAGGCTAATCTTCACAGTAAAGGACAGAAGAGGGAAAGCAAAACTCTACTTTGTGGTTTGTTTGTTTTCCTGAAGAAATGTGACTGTCCATCTCTTTCCCAACCTTCATAGTAATTCCCAGATAACCTTCTGGATGCCATGTTACATCAGAGTGATATTTTAATACATTCTGATTCCACTCATTCAGTTGATGGGGGGACATCTATAGGTATCAGATTGGGAAGGGGAAAATGATTCTGAGAAATACCCAAGAAATGAATCCCAGAGTAACTTTAAAATAGCCAATAAATTAGGGAGTGATTGCAAAGCTTCCTTTATGCCCCCAAGCAGTCTTGCAGTTCATTCGTTGGAGCGCGCTGGGAAAGGCCGTTTGTCTGCTTTCTGACATCTTCAGTGGGGCATTCTCCTCCTTGTCCACCTGGGAATTAGTCTTGCTTGGAATTTTATTTGCAGATGTTGCTCTTTCCAATCACTCACACAGCCATAAGCCCTGAGAATTTTCCTGCTAAGCTAGTGTTAGGGAAAAAACTCAAGAAAAGATGAGGTCAAGAAGAACTATAAATTATCTTTTAAGAGGGCGCCAACAGGAGAGCCCAGTTGTACTGATAAGATAGTGGGACTATTGAGCTGGTTCTCATTCTGAAATGTGCCCTTTCATAGGACATATGGACTCTATTCCAGTGCTGGAGAAACATGAAGCAGTGATCTTCCTTAACAGTAAACTGACCCCCGTACACAGGGAGGCACGTGCCTCAGCATCCTTCTAGAACTCTCTTTTAAGTCGTTCTTTGTTCTTTTTTGATGCGGAGTGTGTATTCTCACCAGTGCAGTTTTTGTTATAAAGGAAAAGGACAGACCTTGCAAAGACTACATACAGGGATGTGAAACCTGTTCTGAAGGGACGCAGGGGGTTAGCCTGCAGCGCCCACTCTCCTCTCCCGTGAGTGAACAAAACCACAGAAACGCCAGCACAAGGCTGTCTTGTTCCAACGACGACGACTGATCGTTTCATACAAGTTACTCTGCACGCTAAGTTCTGTCTTAAATCTTTTTTGGTCTTTAAATATTTCTAAAGGAATCCAAGTTTAAGACATGGTAGGCATGGTGATACAGGGAGAGCAGTGTGTGGCTGTGATGGCAGACCACCAGTGTTCCTGTCTGGGCTACCCGCACCCTCCCCCACCCCTCAGGCCACAGCAAGCTAAATCCTTGCTGTCTTGCTCGACTGCAGTCTCCTCACCTGCCCCCCCAAAAATAACATTAACACTTGCTGCTGCTATGATTATTATGCTCTCCAAAAATTATTAATACATTAAAGGTTTTTGTTTTTTCTCTTTAAGTAAACCACAATTATAAAATAATGTTTTCTCACTTTTCACTAATCAAAGATGTATTTGTCCCTCCGAGCTCACGATGGGCAGTTTTAGGGGGAAAGAAGTATTGGTGTTACATGCTCAATTCACATACTTGCGTGTTTCCAGCCAAAAGGCAAAGAAACTTTTAAGTTGTTGGGCCATCTTTAAAGTGAATATAAAAGTTTTGAAATGTTAAAGCTTTTTGAAGTTTATGTGTAAAAGGGGCTGAGGAGTGCCCCGAAGGTCCCAGGTCAGGAGCCTGCAGACCAAACAGCCCTGCCTGGTTCTGGACGGCTTTCCCCTCGATGGACCAGGACCAGGCCCCCTCCTCCTCCTCCTCCTCCACTGTAACCCTCCCCACCTTGCCGTGTGCTCTTTCTAAGTATATCCCTACAGCTCGGCTTCATGGGGAACACGGATTTATGACTTTTGATGCAGAAGGATCTCCTCCAGGTGCTGGAGGCAGCGTGGTGAGTAAGGCTGGGAACCCAGCGCAGCCCACCAGGGAATTGGTTGTGAGCCTCGGAATTCAATCTCCAAGGCTCCCCCTTCCCCCTCCTGCCCTGAGAATCCACAGTCCAGATGCTGCTCATCAGTTTTTACAGCTCTCACATAAAAAACCACACAAACGTGAACAGAGTGTACCAGCCCAAAGTATAGTCGGTGTCCCTCTGAAGCTGTGTGTGCCAAGTGTTTACAAAGGAAAATTCACAGACACATGGAGCACAGAGCAGGGGAGAGGGGGATAGCAGCCAGAGGCAACCAGTGGCAATGCTCAGACACATTTTTTAGGCTTTTTATATGGGGGTGGGGGGAAGGATGACTGTTTTGTTTATGCTTTTAAAATTCGACTAGAAGACGTCCTCTCAGTCCTTGCCACTGCCCTCTTCAGATGCACAGTTGAAGTGTCTGTTGCCTCATCGTGGTAACAGCGATAACACTGTCGTGAAAGTGGATCTATTGCAAAAAGACCAGAGTGGGGTCCAAGGATAGAGCCCCTGCGAAGACACCTGAGACAGAGCACCTCTCCCCCTCAAGCCTCGGGGCCACCCCACCTTCCTCCTTCATCTCTGAAAGCTGGTGGGTTATTTTAAGAAGTGGCCCAGTGGCCAGCAGCTCCTGTGAAGCTGAATAAGTCTTGAATAGCAAGAAGGGAGCACACTCATTATGACGCAAGAGAAATTGAAGGTTTGTCCCTTTGTCTCTTGGGCACAGCTCCACCCCCGCCCAGAGGAGGCTGTTTGCTTGTTTCCCACCATAGCTTCTTCCCTCCTGGTTGGAGCTCTGCCTCATATCGCAGGGGGCACTAATTAAAGCCAAGGACGGGATCTGTGCCGTTAATTGGCGTTCAGAGCAGAGGCGTCCTTTTCATTCCTTTTGTCTCCGAGGCAGCTTTGTTCCTTCCTGGAAACGCTCCAGGCCTCCCTTCCTCCCTTCCTTCCTTCCTTCTCACTGCAGTTACTCAGCTGCTTGAATAACACAGGACACGTGGGCAAGATGCTAACAGGACAGCCCGTGGACAAGGCAGGCGGGGGATTCTTAAAAAGCGGGACACGTCACAGGTGGAGTTGTCACCTCTCAGGCTGGCGCCACGACGAACGCCCAGAACAGTTGTCCCGACCCTGATATCTTTCTGTGTTTTGGCTTTTGTTGTTGTTGTGTTAGTATGTGGCATCCTGGAACGGAGGTGGGCAGTCCTTGAGGGAGTATGAAATAATAATTTGAAAAATAAAAAACTCAGGGCCATTCGATTTCTGTAATGGAGTCAGGGGCCAAGAGATCATAAAGTCAAACGAGATACGGTCGTAGGACAGAGAAGGCGATGGCACCCCCCTCCAGTACTCTTGCCTGGGAAATCCCATGGGTGGAGGAGCCTGGTGGGCTACAGTCCATGGGGTCGCAAAAGTCGGACACGACTGAGCAACTTCACTTTCACTTTTCACTTTCCTGCACTGGAGAAGGAAATGGCAACCCACTCCAATATGCTTGCCTGGAGAATCCCAGGGACTGGAGCCTGGTGGGCTGCCGTCTATGGGGTCACACAGAGTTGGACACGACTGACGTGACTTAGCAGTAGCAGCAACGGTCGTAGGATGGCAGCCCTTGACCCTCTGTGTGCTTGGACGTGGGTGCCGCATGTAGGATACACACACGCAACTGGGCGAAAAGCCACGATTGCATGGTTAACATTTTAATCCCATTTTTAAGTGCTTAGATTTACTTAGTGGAGAAGGAAATGGCAGCCCACTCCAGTGTTCTTGCCTGGAGAATCCCAGGGATGGGGGAGGCCAGTGACTGCCATCTATGGGGTTGCACAGAGTCAGACACGACTGAAACGACTTAGCAGCAGCAGCAGCTTTACTTAGAGCAGCATTTTGCTTTTGGTAAAGGTATTACTGAAATATAATTGTGAAAGGAATTCCTAATTGTTAGGGCTTTTGGTTCTCTGATTTTTGAACTAAATCATCACAGACCCTAGAGTATAATGTGCTAGATACTAGGTTTGTGGTTTTGGGGGCGAGGTGGATGAAACTGTCCATTTCCTCACTCTCCACAGCCGTAACTCTTTCTAAACTAATATTCCATCCCTTGAGACTGAAACTTCAGCTAACCTGCTGGGCGGATGACGTGAAGAGTGATAGTGCTTGGCAAGCTGATTGCAGAACATTCCAAGGCCAGTTTTTGTTTCCTAATGCTCCATAAAAATGAGTATAGGGCTGTATGAATGAGTTATGTGGCTCTAAGAAAACTTTTATGAGTTCGCATAGTTTATAGCGTATTTTGGTCAGATATGTTTTTATGTAATCCGTGCACTTTCTGGAATGTAGGGAAAAGACTTGCATGTTGGCATTCTACATCTGGTCTTAATTAAAAATAATAAAAATAATAGATTTATATATGAATGAAGAGATTCTGTCACCATTTGAATCAATCATATCGTTTAAAGCCCTAGCTGCGGAATGTTCTTTTGAAGCATTTTGCAGGAGAGTATCTCTACATGTCCCTGGCTTCACCTAGAGACATGTTCAGCTTAAAAAATCTGCAAATTGACCCCTAAAAAGTAATTTTAGTTTCCTTTTTAAGAAAGTAGTCCAAGTTATCTTATCCGCTTCAACAGTATGAAGACATTAACCAAAAGCATCAATATCCATCATGACAAATACAGTTCCACCTGTCAGCTGCCTTCAAATAAGATTAGGTCTTCCACTTACTGACACTTTGCCTTTGACAGCAGCAACGATCTTGCCCGCGGGTTAAACATCCATGTTTCTTGTTAGTGTTAGAACCTCTGAGAGTGAGGGTGGGATGGAGAGAATATGGCTTCAGCCATGTGTGATTCCTTACTTCCCTCAAATTAACTTTCTGTTCCCTTAAAAGATGGTTATCTATTCAGGGCAATAATAAACACTGTGTTGCCTTGGAAATAGCTTCCCAAATGAAGAAATTAAGAATCAAGAACCCACCATGTTATCACAAAGAAAAACCTCATTATCCCTATGTCAGCAGTACATGAGATACTAAGTAATCTGAGAAGCACACAGAATTTTTTTTTTTTAATAATGTTTTCTTTGTATAAGTGAGATTTTTGAAGAGAACAGCCATTTGACTTTGGGGGCGGATGGGGGAGGGCTGGAACACAGAGCACCACAGCCTCCTTAAAAAGCCGAACAAACAGAAACATCTCAGAGTTTTTCTGGTCTCTGAGCATTTAAGCTGCCCCCGGGGTGAGCTCAGCAGGATGTCATTGATTGCCCTCGTGGCGGTGCCCTGGTTGCGGGGCAGTCGCGGGCAGCGCCTCCGCGGGGCAGCCCCGGTCTTGTTGAATCACGTAGGAGGGAGCAGTGGAGCCAGGTTCAGTGTCAGAGGGCCATCTTGCCCCGCCTCTGCCCTCACCGGTGCCAGGCTGGTCATCGGTCACTTCCGCTGCCCGGAACTCCCCCCCCCCCC
>SJXQ01005408.1:641125-652979 GCA_006408695.1 Aepyceros melampus | reverse complement strand
GTCATTCCAAGAAGACAGGGAGATGGGCTAGCAACTGCCCTCAAACAAAGCCAGCATTTGTCCTCAGTCAAGAAGGATCCCCTTAGAAGTGAGCCCCGCATACGTCTGAGGACATTCTGAGAGCTCCATGGTTAGAAGTGAGCCCCGCATACATCTGAGGACATTCTGAGAGCTCCATGGTTAGAAGTGAGCCCCGCATACGTCTGAGGACATCCTGAGAGCTCCCTGGTGTTTTGTGTTGCTGTGGTTTTAACCGTGTGAGGGTGTCTGCTCCGGGCCAGCAGCTGACCCAGGCTGTCCGTGACCCATCCCTGGGAGGGGCGTCGGGCAAGTAGGTCACCACAGCAGTGCCGGGGGATTTCTGCGGACCCTCTGTCTCTTCTGGGGGCCATTGTGCCCCCTGGCCCCATAGCTGTCGTCTCCCAGGGTTCTGGTCACCAGCCTGGCAGCTCCCAAGTTTTCTTTCTCCTGGATGCCAACATCCTGGTGGTAGGCAGCCACCTGCTGCAGACCCACCACGGCGCCTGGAAGGGACCCCACACATGTGACCCCACACAGGAGCCAGGTCCCGTTTTGTTCAGGGTGTGGTAAGTTACTCCGTTCACTAGCTTTTATTAAATTCCTTTCGTTGATCCAGACTAACTCATCCGTTACCCACTGTCAGTAATGACTCCTCCTCCATCATTTCCTTTCTCGGGTGTTTTCAGATTTCCACTTTGGCAATATGTAATATCCTGTTCATCTGATTAGCCAAGCAGAGGATTATGCCATCTGCTTTCTCCTTTATTTAATTTCTTCATATTTCCTTCTTGGAAGTTCAAGTGGTGCAGTTCAAATGCAGGAAAACCTTTAAAATGAGATGTGTTTTGACCCGAAATTCTGACAGGTTAGCATTTCCCCTCACAAGAATGAAATTAAAAGCAATACAGTGCTTGAAGGTTTGCACTTGTTGACACAGCCACGTTCTCCAAAGCCTATGTCATGTTTTAGGTGTTTTCAGAAACCACACTAAGAATAAATAGCATTTAGAGATATTCCTAAGAGTCAAAGAACAAATTGCACATGCAAGTTCTGATTGTGTGTTGTTTGGTTAGAGGTGGCAGGCCTTGTATGTCTCATACCCCTCAAGTTAGATGCTGTTGTGAGGGTGTTCTCATTTCATGACACAGATTATCCCAAAGTCTGGTGCATTGCACGGGGTAGCACTCTGTGAGCACACACACCCTGTGTGCACACACACCCTGGCTTTCAGCCTTCACAAAGAAAAAGGTAGAGCAGTTGCTTCTGATTGAGTCTCTTTGTTTCTAGTTATAATTGATGCCGGTGGTCCGCTTGTGTTCTTGCACTCGGGGTCCCGGGAGGGAACATGGGAGTGAGCGCTCCCAAGTGAGTTTGTGGAAGAGGGCTGCACGGAGACAGTGGGTGTGCCGGCCATGTTATGTGCATTTTCTCAGACAGCAGAGACCATGTGTTCCTCATTACTGCCTGAGCCGTGGCCATGCTATGCTGGACCTCTGGGTAAATCTAGGGATTACTTTTTTTAAAAAAAAAAGCAGAGAATTTATCTTTCTCCTTCATGTTCTCTGTGTTTGCTTCACATTTGAAAGCAAAGGCAGATTCCCATTTTTGCGTTGGGACCTCCTGTACCAGCTTGTGACGCGTGTAAACTTGGGTTTTAATACCCTTGTGCCACCATTTTCTGAATAGTGAAATACACACCATTTTCAGTCGTTGACACCCCACGTGTCAGGGCGTCTGTACAGCTTGTAACTTTCTATGAAGTTAACATGTTTCCCATGTTAACATGCATTTGCCCTGACAATGATGGTCCAGAGTGTAACCGTGGACCCCCTGAACCTCGGGGTGTGCAGGGGAGCAGGTCACTCACGAGGACACAGCATCTAATCCATGCCTATGTCTCAACCCCCGGTACATCGTTATTGTGCCGAGGGGCAGATCAAGAACCACAGACTCACGTAGACAGACGATGAGTGAGGTGACCGGAATGGAAAAGCAGGAATCGAGCAAGGAAAAGTTTTCAGATACTTCCTTGCAAATAGAAAAGAGATTTAAATTTGGAAAATATTATAAAATACTTGCTCTTACATTCTCATCCACCAAATGTATAACCATATCAGCAGGAAGCTTGTTACTACCTGTCACCTATAGTTGTCCCAGGGGCAACCCAGCTTCTTCGCACGCTTGGTTGTCGTGAATGAATACACCGGGTTGCCCAGGTGATTGTAATCTCTGTGCAACATGGAGAGAAGATGACATCCTAAGCAAAGCATCTGAAAGAGTAACTTAGGATGAGCTCGCTTTTTATGTGCTCTTCAAGATTTCCAGTGTGTTACTGTTTTCAATTATTATTCAAAAAAAAAGTTGCCTTGATTCTAAAAGCAAATATAGAGAATGATGACAATCATTTACACAGAAGATTTTGCACTAGAAGATTTTAACCAACCCAGGCAGCCATCACAAACTAACAACTTACTCTCCCTTTGCTTAATAAGTAGTTTATGGACCTGATTTTCACAGGTACATTACAGCCTTCCCGGTGCAGTGGGAGAATTTCCTACATAAAGGAAAGGGTGATTAACTGCATTGAACTCATAATAAGACAGGGGTTTGAGAAACTGCCAGATTGCCTGGCATACTGCTCAGACCCTGTGCAGTCTGTTCTAAAATGGTTTGATGGTGTTGTTTTCAGCCCCAGAGTGTCCTCGAATTCATCTTTCTCTAGCCTTTTGCATTAACTGCTAAGTAAACATCTCTTGAAGTCCTTGCAGCCAGAACTGTAAATTAGCACTTTGCTGTGGGAGCCTGCCGAGCTCTGAGCTCAGCAGCCCCTGTTGCAGTTAGTATCAAGACGTCCCCATGTGGTTCATCTGACAGATATTTTGGAGCACCTACAATGGACAGGAAGATGGGGCTATCTTTCTTTAAAACTAACCAGCTAAAAGCGTTCTAGGAGCCTCGGTGAGGGAGACATAGAAATGTGAGCTAGCTGTTCTTTGGAAGGCCTCCCAGGGTTGCATGTCTACCCCTCTGTGGTGGTCGTGCCTCACCAGGCATGACAATCATCAGCGATCAGTGATGGTCCCGTGTGTGCCTTTGGCTGATGCTGCAGAGCTTGGGGCGCCCACTGCAACAGAGCCTCGGTGACAGTGTCCAGGCTTTGCTCTTTCAGCTCAGAAGCTCGTCTTTCCGATGGATCCTCACACAGCTCACACCCCCGTGCCTTCTGTTTGCTTGCTTATTTTTTGCAGTTTCTTCTTCTGTGCAAAAAATGTGAGTACCGCCTCGTGTTTGAGTGGCATGAGTGGTAAACAATCCACCTGCCAATGCAGGAGAAGCGGCTTCGATCCCTGGATTGGGAAGATCCCCTGGAGAAGGAAATGGCAACCCTCTCCAGTATTCTCTTCTGGAGAATCCCATGGACGGGGGAGCCCGATGGGCTACAGTCCATGGGGTTGCACAGTCTCACAAGACAGCAACGGGGCACATGCACACGCACATGTGCACACACACAAACACACATATGTGGATAAAGACCATGTGTGTTCCTTTCCCACAGCAGCCTGGTCAGGAATCGCAGTCATCTCACTGTCAGGAAACGAGACGTGGCAGAGACCCACACCCAGTGCCTGCCAGGCACAGGCTGGACCCACTGCCCACACTTTGAATGACCATGACTCTGTGAAGTCTCACTTGAAAGGAAAGGCAGGCCATGAACTCCAGAGATATACTGCCTGACCGAAGCAGCCGCAACCTCTGCCCTCCGGAGCTGGGGTGGGGGGAGTGAAGGTGGGCAGGAGGGCATGTCGGTGACTCATGTTCAGACTCAGGGAGTGGCAGGGAGGGGGCGCTGGCAGTTCAAATTCAGGTGACAGCATCCTTGACCACCCAGCTTGTACTCTGGAATCCTTAGAAACATCCTGGGGCCCTTCCTTCCTCCCATCGTGAAAATGAGGAGAGGGTTAAAATGAAACGTGATCCTTTTCTCAGTCTGCAGCTAGCAGGATAAGGGCCCTTTTCCTTTTTTTCTTACATTAAAAAAAAGGGGCTTTATTAATCACAGATGTCTGAACTGTAAGACTGGAGGTCTTGAAGGCGGTTTCCCTTCTCCCAGCAGCTTGGGGCTATGTGTGTTCCTGGGTTGGAACTCTCCGATGTAGGGCCAGGGGGGCAGGGCTCCCCCCTCCCCTCCTCTCTTTAGCTTTTTTCTATATTTTAAGAAGAAATCTGACATGGACTTTGGGTGAACTCTGACTTCAGCAAAGAACCATCTTTGTGGAGTTGTGTTTCTTTCAAAATAAGAAAGAAACTTTGATTGATTCCCCACTCAGGGCTTCAGCAGCTCACAACTGGCTGGCTTCCTCTTGTAAACACACAAGCATCTCTCTAAACGACTGGCACGCACTGACAGTATTTCTTTAGGCTGGAGTCTACCTTGTCCTCTTAATGAGGGATAAGTTACTTTTAAAAATGGAAACACAGTGAAGCAATCCACCTAGGTTGCTCCTGTCACCCTTCATACGTCTAAAAATGATGTTGAGTATATCCTGCTTACCATGGTTTGTTGTTCAGTCACTCAGTCGTGTCTGACTCTTTGTGACCTCATGGACTGTAGCACATCAGTCTTCCCTGCCCTTCGCCATCTCCCAGAGTTTGCTGAAACTCATGTCCATTGATGTGGTATGCCATCCAACCAGCTCATCCTCTGTCGTCCCCTGTCTCCTCCTGCCCTCTATCTTTCCCAGCATCAAGATCTTTTCCAGTGAGTCAGCCCTTCTCATCAGGTGGCCAAAGTATCAGCTTCAGCATCAATCCTTCCAATGAATATTCATGGTTGATCTCCTTTAGGATTGACTTGTATGAGCTCCTTGCAGTCCAAGGGACTCTCAAGAGTCTGCTCCAACACCACAGTTCAGAAGCATCAATTCTTCAGTGCTTAGCCTTCTTTATGGTCCATCTCCCACATCCATGCATGTGGAAAAACTGTAAGTTTGACTCTGTGGACCTTTGTTGGCAAAGGTGCCGTGCTAGGCCTGTGATGGGAAGATGATCCATTCAAATCCCCTTTTTCTGGGGCCTCGCAGTTTGCATGCTCGTCATCTCGGGGGTTCTGTGCTACCGGGTTGTCCTGGCAGCATCTTGTGTTTGCAAATAGCACTTTACAGTTTGTGAAACTCATTCATTTCCATTCTCTTATATAATCCTGTCATATGAGGAGGAAATTCGGATCCCAGGATGTTGGCCTAGGTCAGGGCTGCTGAGGGGAGGAGCCAGGCTCAGACTCAGACCCGGTGCTGAGCCCGGAGTCCCTCTGACATCCTCGTCCTCAGCTGATTATCCACCTGGACCTTGAATCAGCGGAGTTCCCTCAGGCTGGAAAGAGGAAGATATATCCCCAGCAAGGTGTGATAGGAACAGGGCACCCTCGTAGACATGGAATGTGGTGACAGGGTGGAGAGGCAGTGGTACTAAGTACTGAGTCTTTTTTTTTTTTTCTTCCAAGAAAGTAGAAGTTGAGGGGAAGGCAAGCAACAGGGACAGATGGAAACAGGAACGGTACGGTTTCTTTGAGTAACATGTTTCCCATCATGTTTCTCAGGCGAGTTCAGTTCCACATCCTCCTTCTGCCCCCTTGCCCACACCATGGGGGCAGGGGGGGGGCCTTGGTATGCCCCTTGCCCTCACCACACGCTCCCAGGCCTGATCCACACCACAGTGAAGCATCGCATAGCACGGGTCAGTGCGGGGACAGCCGTGATCTCTGATGACCGTCTTGTAAGCAGTTCACAAACTCAGGAGCTAGACCACAGTTAACAAGTGTGGCCTGTAGCTCGTCTCAGAGCTGGTGGGATAAAGCACCATGTTTGGACGTCACCGTTCACGGGGGTCAGCAACAGCTGTCAGAGAGTTCAGGCTGGGAAATAGCCTTCAGCTGGTAATTGATTTGCTGACTCGCTAATTTTTAAACAGAAACTTATTGGGCTCCACGGATGTCCTAACCAGGCACGTAGCCGTAAACCAGCCAGACCCGGCCCCTGCCGGTGTGTTCCCTGAAGTCTGAGGTCACGGTCCTGTCCTGACGATTGTTGTTTAGTCACTGAGTCACGTCTGACTCTTTGTGACCCCATGGACTGTAGCCCGTTAGGCTGCTCTGTCCATGGGATTCTCCAGGCAAGAATACTGGAGTGGGTTGCCATGCTCTTTTCTAGGGCATCTTTCCAACCCAAGGATCAAACCCACATCTCCTGCATTGGCAGGCAAACTCATTACCACCCAGCCACCAGAGAAGCCCGTCCTGACAGTCACCTGGCTACAAATGCTGTCATGAAAGGGAGACAAGGAGCCCTGGCCACAGGCCTCCACCCAAGATGACTGTTGTTGTTGGCCTGAGTCACCCATAATCCTCGAAAACAGAGACGGGGTCTCCGAGGAAGGGGCCTGCCCAGCAGCGCTTGTGCTCGGCCAGGACCTTCTGACACAGTGTATCCAGCCACTGGGAGCTCGGCTGGGGAAGGCACCTGTGTGCAAACCAGCAATTAGGGGCCTCCCAAGGAGACCACCTGTGTGTCACGCTTACCTGATGCTCAGTCACATCAGAGACCTCGATTCTACTTGATGCCATGAAGACACATTATTAAAGTTGCATCAGGGCAGTTGGTCTAGTGGTCAGAATCTGTCCTTCAGATGACAAAAAATAGTAGGCCCTTTATTTCCTTTTTACCTGGTGGTCAGCTGAGAAAGAATCCACCTGCAATTCGATCCCTGGGTTGGGAAGATCCCCTAGAGAAGGGAGGGGCTACACACTACAGTATTCTGGCCTGGAGAATTCTATGGACTATATAGTCCATGGGGTCACAAAGAATTGGACACGACTGAGCAACGTTCACTTTTATTATCTTCAGTTAATGATTGATTTAAGTTTAAGTAATTTTTAAGTGTTTTAAAACTCCTGATTTATGCATATGTCACAGTCTGGTAAAGAGCTCGTAAATGGACTGTTAAAATCCATTGATCTGGGCAAAATGAGTCTCTAGTTGAAAAGAAAAAAATAAGATTTACTGTTTTTTTTTCTTTTCAACTTAAGAGACAGTTTTGCCCAAATCAATGGGTTTGTGTGTCCAACAGTGTAAAGAATTGAATATTATTGTTAAAAACAAACTAGAGAGGGAAGGAATTTATCTGTTTGCTCTAGTTTGGGGTTATTTTTTTCATTGCTAATCACCCAAATTGTGACGAATGAACCAGACCTGCACAAGAAGAAATAACTCCTAATCTTAGAGACAGGTGAAGAAACTTTCCCTCCACATTTTCAGGCTTCTGAAACGAAATCATTTTCCAAGGTAAAATTTTTAAAACAGCAAAATTTCCTTCTTAGTTTGTAAACCACTGTTAGCATATTTCTGAGTCATAAATATTCCAGTTAAGTGAAATAATGTCTTTAAGTGATAACAAATAGCAGCTCAAGAAGAGCACCTCTGTTCCCTGGGAACGCGATTCATCAGTGACGCTGGTGAGCTCGGACCTTGGACAGCTCTGCCTTCTCCTGGCTCGAGGCCGGACCGCTCAGGTCTCGGCCACATTTCTAGTGCTTGACCTGCCAACTGAGAGAAAAAATCTCTTTTGAAACTACTGCTCAAAGTGCAGTGAACCATCCTATGCAGCTGAGCGTACATAGAGAAGCTCAGAGGTAACATCTCTAACTGTTTTTCTTTTTGAACCATTTTTACAACCAGCAACACCTGCATAAAATCCGTATTTGCTGCATTGCTCCCACGCCACATATCCCCAAGTGCTATCTTTTAGGCACAAAAACACATGGAAGGTTTGTTGGCTTAGGTGGTGTCCCCATCATTTCTGTTTATTTTCTTTTTAATATTTATTTTTTCATTGATTTACATAGATGGTTTACAATGTTGTGTTCGTTTGGGTGATTCAGATACATATATGAACTTCAGATATTCAGATACATATATGAACTTTAAAGTGTCTGCCTGCAATGCAGGAGAACAGGGTTCAATCCCTGGGTTGGGAAGATCCCCTGGAGAAGGAAATGGCAACCCACTCCAGTATTCTCGCCTGGAGAATCCCATGGATGGAGGAGCCTAGTAGGTGAGATATATATATCCCTCTCTCTATATATATGCTCTGGCATCACTTCTAAGGTGTGAGTGTTCTGCTGATGAACATTAAGGCCTGCAGTTGATTTGGTTTCATTTGGTGAGTCAGCCTCTGCTTTTCCCTGCCTCCCTCGGCTCCTGGGGCATGACGGTGCTCCCGTCAGGATGCTCACCACGTGTTGGGGAGGCCCTGCCACTTCCACCTTCACGGTTCTCTGTCTGGTGCGGTTACTCAACTGAGGGAACATAAGGCTGTGAATCAGCATCTCTGTTTCTTTGGGCTGGAATCTCTGCCGTTTCCGGTCCATACGAGGTGCCTCCTATACAGCCAGCACTGTGCCAGGCCCTTGACACACCTCAGGGAACAAGTCAGCCAAGGCCCCCCACCCTGGGAGCTTCAGTCCTTGTGAGCTCGTAATATGTTATTCAGGCCCAGCTCCAAAGGCCAGCTTCAGTGCTGCCTCCTCCAGGAAGGCTTCCATGACCCCTCCACTTGATTCCCCTTCTTCTCAAACTCTTCCAGGGTTTGTACTCGCTTATAGCATGAAGGGTCAGAGTTTTGCCTGAATGATGGTTGTGTGATCATTGAAAGCACTTCAGGCGGGTCCCCAGGGTGTAGTTTATTGAATAAACCCTAGTGGGTTTATTCATCTCATCCAGTGGCAAGTACCAGGCTTGGCTCTGAGTCCCAGCACAGTCAATGATGGTGAAATATGTTTGCACCTACTGGGGCCAGCCCAACGTCTTGTTCAAGTAATATTTAGTACTTAGAAACACTTCAGCTGAATAAAGTATCACCTGGCACATGGATCGTCCAAACCCTCCCCTTCCCTGGTCTCCCTGTTGTCACGGTACAGGAGTCCCCAAGAGCAGGGACCCTCTGTCCTGTGTCAGCCCCTGAGAAAGTCCCCAGGAAACTCTGACTACAGGCGTGGGGTCAGCTTGATGGCCTGGTTCTCTTGCCTCAGCCCTGTGGCGCCTGAGGAGCACAAGACTGACGTGGGAACATTTCAGTCACACTTAACATAAAAATAAATAAAATATATGCATTGAACCCGAGTGTTCTGCATTGGCAGGCGGGTTCAGACACACGTACTCCCACACAGAGGGAGAAAGGGTTTTCTCTTAAACAGAACGCTACATTGATTAGTTCTGAGCTGAAGTCGCCTCTGCAAAAATGTAGATTTTAAGAATGAGCAATCCTGCTTGAAGCGCAGCATGTTTACAAAAGATTATACCCTCTCTGCCTGCAAGGCTCTACCAAGAAGGGACAGGGCAGAGGCAGATGGTGGTGCTCCTCTGTCTCGCCTGGGCGAGTGTGAAACTGCTATTGACTCTTGTGCATGTAATCACGGGATTGGGAGGAATGGACCCCCTTCTTTAGCTGCAGCACATGGGGGTCTCCAGGGCCGCAGAGGTAAATACAGCTCAAACACCTGTCTGTATCAAATCATCTTTTTAAAGATTGTTTTTAAGACTTCGAAGGATTGGAAGAAAATGACAAGGAAAGTCAATGATCTTCCTCATTCTGGTCCCTAAAGAGAGGGGTTTTATTCCATTTCACAGTGGGGGTGTCCTCCCAGAGTACAGGGCTCAGGACAGGGCCGACAGGTCTCCCAGGTCACTGGCTTTCTGTGTGTGAAGTCACATCTCCTGGCACTCCACAGAGCTGTTGGTGTCAGCTGTTACCTCAGTTTGTTCGACAGCAAAAGCGATCAGTTCAGGGTTGACTGTATTTAACTTTCAAGTCCCATGAGAATGTTTTTTGGGGTATATTTTCAAGTAACATCTTGGTTATTTGAAGTTATTTCTTTTTTAAATGTGTTGTTGCTTTTGTTCATGATTGTTGGTATCAACTCCAGCACCCCAAAGGAACTGTGCTGAGGCTGAGAGCAGGGGCTACACATTCATGTTTCACGGCTGGAAACAAGTGGGACCAGCCAGCTTTTACCCTTTCACACTGAGCTTTCTAGAAGGGTGCCGTTTGTCACAGTGATGACTTACCAGGTCACATGCACATACATATACATATTAATACAATCAAGCATATTGCATTTTATTGCTTTTTTTTTTTTTGCTTCACAGAACCTGCTTTTTAAACTAATTGATGGTTTGTGGCAACTCTGTTGGGCGCGTCTGTGGGAGCCATTCTGCCAACGGCCTTTGCTCACTTCATGTCTGTGTGTCACATTTTGTTGATTCTTGCAATTTTCAAACCCTCCGCCAGCAAAAAGATTATGACTGACTTGAAGATTCAGATGATAGTTAGCATTTTCCTAGCTGTATTTTTTAGTTAAAGTATATGCAGTTTTTAGACAGTGCTATTGGACACTTGAACAGTCTAATTTGGGGGGAACCAAAAATTCATGTGACTAACTTTATTGTAGTATTTACTTTATGGTGGTGCTCTGAAACCAAACCCACAGCACCTCTGAGGTATGCCTCCACTTTATTTATTGAGTGGTACTTTTATTCAGTGGGAGTGAGTCAAACTAATATATTTGTCCACCAGGATTAGTTTTTAATTTCCTTTAAATTCTTCTTTAAGCCCTTCTTTCTTGGTTCTTGTCTGTCAAGAAAATGGGTGAAACTAATTCAAACAATGTGTCCTCCGATGTCTGTGGTATTTTAAGCGATAGTGACATTATGAGTCTATGCGGTACTGATGCTGATCTTCGGCATGGGTGACCCAGGTTTTTGGGGGGGTGGGGCGCGGTACACCTGGAGAAAAATGCTCTCTGGCAAAATTCAAGTTCGGGAACCATTTGATCGGTGGACCCTCGGGTTGGATCTCCTCCAACACCCCCACCCCCGGGGCAGAACCAGAGGGCACGGCTCCCAGAGGTCACTGAACTTGGCATTCTGTTGGGCAATGTCCATGCTGGTGGACCCAGTGGCACCAAACGGGACCTCCAGAGGCTTTGAAAGTGAAAGCTGAAAGTCACTCCATCATGTCCAACTCTTTTTCTCCAGGCCTGAATACTGGAGAGGGTAGCCTTTCCCTTCTCCAGGGGATCTTCCCAACCCCAGGATCAAACCCAGGTCTCCCACACTGCAGGCGGCTTCTTTCCCAGGCCGCCAGTCCCAGCAGCTTCTCTCTCTCACCCACAGACTCGCTGTCCGTCTCCAGCAATGATGCCAGCCCGCCCGCCTCCGTGGCCTCCCTCCAGCCCCACATGGTGGGGGCGCAGAGCTCGCCGGGCCCCAAGCGCCCGGGCAACACGCTGCGCAAGTGGCTGACGAGCCCGGTGCGGCGGCTGAGCAGCGGCAAGGCCGACGGGCACGTAAAGAAGCTGGCACACAAGCACAAGAAGAGCCGCGAGGTCCGCAAGAGCGCCGACGCCGGCTCGCAGAAGGACTCGGACGACAGCGCGGCCACCCCGCAGGACGAGACGGTGGAAGAGGTCAGGCCTGCCGCGCCTCCTTGCCAGTCCTGGGCTCACGAATGACCCCCGTCCGGCCGTTTCCCGGGTGTTTCCGGAAAGGACCGGTGTCAGAGCCCCACAAAATGCATTCAGCAGCGTGCTGGCCTCGGGGCCCCGCGTGTGGCCTCTGGTCAAGAGATAGAGGACCGAGAGCCGCCTTCTGCAGGCGTGGGGGCACCCCTGCCTGCTCCAGGAGAAAGTGGTGCCCTGCTGCCCCAGCCCCCCACCACCTCCATCACTGGCAAAGCCTGGGGTGCCCCCCACCCCCCGGCTGCAGGCGATCTAAGAAGTCTC
>SJXQ01005408.1:613538-639142 GCA_006408695.1 Aepyceros melampus | reverse complement strand
AGTACCTTCAGTGCATTTTTAATGGATGCTTTTCTGATCGCTACCTTTCAGGTCATTTTAATTTTTCTCACTGTCCTGACCAGGGCCTCTGAGTGGACAGTCAGAGAAATCACTGTCCGCCTGCGTGCGTGGTTACGTCCCAAGCACACACGAGCCCGCCTGGTTCTCTGTGTCAGGTGTCTCTGCACACAGGTGTGGTTTTCAGATGAGACTGGATGGCTCTCCAGTCCCTTTTTTCCAACACGGCCAACATCTGGATCAAACCGGAGTTTGTCAAAGCTCAGGAGTCTGTTCAAAGTCACGAGTCTCCTCTCTGGATGTATTCGGGCCAAGTAAACCTTTATTTTTTGCTTTCTGGGTTTTCCTGAGTTGTTATAGAATCTAAAATTACTTTTTGCCTCCCAGTGATAGAACCCTAAAACACCAAAAAGGAAACCTGGTAACTGGCTTGTACATCCTCTGGCGCAGCCCAGCCTGCTTCTCCAAACTGGCAGGTGTTGAAAACCACGCTATGAAGTCATTACTGGTGATTTTTTTTATTTTGAGGGTGGGTAGGGGCAGGCAGAAACCAAGTTTTCTGAGTAAAACAGACGTTTTCATCAGTCTTCCCCCGACCTCACTTTTTTCCTTCCCTGACTCCCTCCTCTGTGCTGACACGGTCACCACTCGCTGGATGGCCCGTGGGTGCTGAGCCAGGCTCCGCCCAGCCCAGTGATTGACGGCCCTGAGGCCGAGGGTGATCGCGGGTCAGTCTTAACCTCAGGCCCCTCCTCTTTAGAACTCTGCCGCCTCCTCCGCCAGGGCTGTCAGCGCGCAGGAGGTCTTGGCAGAGGAAGGTAGCTTAGCTTTTGAGTCCAGAGTCTGGGGGTCATCTGAGGCGCAGGCCTCATGCTGCAGGGGGGCAGGTGGGGCCTGAGATGAGAGCAGCTCACCTCTCACTGCCCAGAACAAAGCTGCCGCCAGGCAGCAGGGCTCTGAGAGCTCCTCCGTGGTTTCGTAGCATTCTAGGGCATACCTTTCTGAAGGCAGAAAACTAAAATCGTGTAAATCTGAATGATTAGCCAAACAGTGAGGTGCAGGCGTGCTTGGCCTATTCACCAAACCAGGAGGGTGTTTTTCTCCATTTAAAGTGTGGATGGCACTATTGTTCTGAATTGCTAAGATCACTGACTGGTTATTATTGTATGACCTCTTTGGGTATTAGCCATAGAAGTTCTTCTTTTACAAAAATCGATAGTGATGTTCCCAGAGAGTGTATTATCTGGTGACTAACGTTTTGTTTTGTTCTGTTCTCTCTTTTTGTAAACTCTCACTGCAGCATTATGTTGACTTGTGTTCTGTGTCTGTTCTGGCTCAGTTTCCTTACCTCTCCATTTGAATTTTTTTCCCCCTCTTTTCGTCACCTCATCTTCCAGATTTCATTAGACCAAGCCAACATTTGTGTTGCCAAGTGCATATCTGGCTCCACATTGTAACTGCCTCGTTGTAAACGTATAGATCCGTGTGTGTCTGCCGTGAGCCGTGCATCATTAGGACAGCTAGCCGTGTGTCGCATGCATCTCTGCTGTCCTTAATATGAAGCAAGGTTCATATTACACCCCTCT
Source organism: Aepyceros melampus (assembly GCA_006408695.1). Classification (NCBI taxonomy): domain Eukaryota; kingdom Metazoa; phylum Chordata; class Mammalia; order Artiodactyla; family Bovidae; genus Aepyceros; species Aepyceros melampus. The sequence goes on along the minus strand of SJXQ01005408.1, from coordinate 637,538 downwards.
TCTAGTTTCCAGTAAATTAACGGTGCGAGTAATCCGCAAACACAGCGTGTTTGCAAATTACTGAAACTTGAGCTCAGTAGCCCTTCCCCCAGACCCCTTACCTGTCCGCCCTGTACACCCCGACTCTAGCCGTAAACGGCATCCGATAGCTTGTGAGGCCACAGAGCTCCTGTCCTCTGCACTAATCACTGGGGAATGGATGGCACAGAAAATGGTGAGCTTGTCCCCCTCCTCCCTGTCTGGCCAGTGCTCCCGGCTCCTTTGCTTTCCTTCCTTCCTTTCTTTGAACCCCATCCACACAGTAAAGCCATTTTTAGTATCCTGTTTTTGGTTCCCGATTCTTTGAAGGATTCATTCACTAGCCCTTAAGCCTATCACTCTTCTGTTGATCTCCGTCTTTCCCTCCTTAGCCAGTAGCCTAGTCAGCAGTTGCAAAAAAAAAAAGTCAGAGTCCTCCCCCATGCCCAGCCACCTCCTGGAGAAACATTCTGATGGACATGGCTGCAGATTGAAACCAGACTCTGTCTGCTTTCCACATGTATCCCAGACAGGTCTTATTTAGTGTTTCATGTCAGAATATTGTAAATTTTAAAAGATGGCTTTAAATAAATGCAAACAAAGACAAACTCGTGGTCTTTTGGTCTGGAATTACTTTTAAAAAGAGGCTGAGCTTGCAGGAGAATTTTCCATCTGTCCGGTGACTAACACGAGGCATCCCCCTCCCCCCTCTCTTTTTCTCAACTTCCTCTCTAGGCCTCTTCTCGGTTATTGGTCCGCCCCACCAGCTCCGAAACGCCGAGCGCAGCCGAACTTGTCAGTGCCATCGAAGAACTCGTGAAAAGCAAGATGGTAAGGTTTCCCAGGGGCTCAGGCCTCAGGGCTGGACGCGGCTCATGGAGTGTTGGGGGGTTGGGAGGATCACCTCACAGGTGGGTCTCTAGTCTGCAGGACGGATCCTCAGGTTCAGTAATTGGCTTGAAGACTCACAGAACGTAGCGAAGCCACAGTTGCAGTTCATTCCTGTGAAAGGACAGAAGCGAAGGTAGCCAGGGAAGACAGGCAGGGGCAGGTCTTCGAAGTCACGTTCAGTCCACCCTAGTCCTCTCCCCATGGAGTTACGTGCCCAGTGCTAGCCTCTCCCAGCATCGCATGGTGTGTGATGACACCTGCAGGGTAACACCAACAAGGGACACCATCACCCACCCCACTGCCCCAACCCCACTCTCTGGCCTCAGTGGTCAGTTTTTATTGGGGCTCCATCACATGCACAAGGTTGACCCCTCACATGGCTCACCCCCATCCCCTGCTCCTCTGGAGATCAAGATAGCACGTGACCCAAAGCCCCCACCAAAAGTCACTCAGTGAGTATAGATTGTATCTGAGGCCATAGCCCCCAGGTAGACAGACTTCATCAGGCAGGACATTCCAGGGGCTTAGAGGGACCTCCCAGGAGCCACGGTCAGCCCTTCCCTGCACCCACATGGTCTGCAGTGCTGGCATCATCATAGCCAGAGTGTCAGTTCCATTCTCGTGGATCGCTGGTATCTCAGGTGCCACTGCAGGTACCACTGGGTACCTTGCTGCCTCTGCGATCATTCTCTGGGGTCTGCAGTGTGTGAGGGAGAAGGGTTTGTGTTGCTGTGTCAGGGCTTTATTCTCTTAGTGACCCCATGTTCCTAGTGGGTCAGCGTGGCTTCATTTAATAAAAGCCCTAAATCAAACGTTGATTCTTTGAAGTTAGGTATGCGCTGTTTCTGACTGATTCGAATCAGTAGATTTCTATTTCTTAAGTTTTCCTGTGAAATAGAAAAACCAGTAAGGTAACAGCTTTTTAGACTAGTATACCTACTACCTTACTATGTCTTTTAAAAGTCACCACTCCTAAAATAAAAGCCCACAGCCTCTCCCACACTCCATTCTCCAGAGTAACCACTGTGGGACAGTTTGACATGCTTCCCTCCCAGCATTTTCTCTGTGACTCCCCTCGACAGCTCTATGAGTGAGGCACACACTGCCGTATTCTCATTTTACAGATGAGAAAACCGAGGCACACAGAGTGTGTCAAAACTTGACCAGCTGATAAGGGACAGAGGCTTACTATAATTTATTTAAGTAAATTCATCATATATATATGTGTGTGTGTATATATATATAGATTCATTGTTTTTAATTTTCATTTCTGTTAATTGTTCAGTCGCGCAGTCGTGTCCGACTCTTTGCGACCCCATGGACTGCAGTGTTTATTTTTGCATAAATATTCATGCTAATTACATGTGTGATTATAATTACATGTAAGTATAGGGTAAATTTTTAGCACTAGGGGCTAGATAAAAGGAAATACGGTTGACCCTTAAATAGCCCAAGTTTGGATTTCACAGGTCCACTTATAGCTCTTCTTCAACAGTAAATACTAGAGACAGCATAGTGTGCAGTGGGTTAATCCACAGACGTGGAACCGCAGACACTCTGAGGGACCACGTATAGAGGGCCAGCGTCCCCACCCCTGCATAGTTCACGGGCTACCTGTACTTTTTAAAGTAGGAATTTATCTTCCAAAGCTAGTACTAACTAGGTACTATGTTCATATATATACACACACATATATATATATATATATATAACACTTCAGTTTCTTCTCCCTCCCACCCCTAAGCAGCTGCTGCTGAGGCTGGTTGCTTCGGTCAAATGGGAATTACATCCAGAATCCAGACTGACAGGTATTGGCCCCCACCCCTAGCTGGGTGGTGGTGGGCTTTGAGGTTAGACAGGCCATTAGACAGAAAGGCTACAAGGACTTGGTAGATAAGTTAAGAACTTAACTCCACTTGCTCAGAAATTTGGGATCGTGTCAATATGAATGGAGCTTAGCCACATCCTGGCTGGCTGTTTGAGAAACAAGTTGATTAATGGTCTAAAAAGATGCTCAAATAATACTGAATTGAGTTTTCAGGCATCCTTAAACATTTTAGAAACAGCCATTTATACACATCAGTTATAGGATCATTAAAGTCATGCTTGTCTAATAATTGAAATTGTTCTCCTGAGGAATGTTATGAGACAGCACTCTGTCAACCTGCTAGTCATTGTTCTGCAGCTGTTTGAAGGGATTCCATTGTGAGTGGGTTGAGGTTGACGTGTCATAAATTCAGATGAAGAGAAGTTCTATGTGTGTCACTTAGCTCATAGTGGTGTATTCTCCCTTTTTAGTTTTGAAGAATTAAACTCTCTCCATTGAAATTGAATTATTTCTACTGCTCACAACTCTTCTGAAGTGAATGGGCATAAAGCTGTTGGCAGGGTGGAAAGGGCGTGAGTTTGGAAGCAGAGATATAGGTTCAGATTCTCCTACTGTCTGCTTCTGCCTCTCAGCTGGAAGGTGGGGTTTGTAAAGCCAGTGCTGTTTGAGAAGCTCCAGCCGAGCTCCCTCCACCCGAGCACTCAACTTGTGCCTTCCCTCCCCATTGGAGAACCACATTTATGCTTTTTATGGTGGACTCGCTGCCCCTTCTTTCTCCATGGAATGTAATCTAGACTCCGCCCTCTTTTTCTGGCTCAAGGGAACATGGCTCTGCTTTGGTTTCCTGTGACTAATCCTCAAATGAGAACTGCTTTTGCCGATAAAGCTGCTGGTGAATCATCTGAACATCCTTCCCTCCCGCCATCTGCTCCCCATGACTCTGAGTTGCTCCTGCACGGCTCACGAGCACCATGTCACCCTCCATTTGCTTTCCTGCGGGCGATCTCTTAGGCTGTCGTGACTTTGTAACCAAATTGAAACACTGAATTGTTAGCCCTCCAAAGCCGCGTGCGCAGCGGACTGGGGAGGTGATGGGAGAAGGTGTCCTGCTGTTGTGCCATCTGTGTTCAAGGAGCTGGCTCTCCTCACCCTGCAAGCCCTTCCCTGAAGTTCACTTCTCTCTCCACCTCCACGTTCCTGATCAGGGAAGCGTGGGCAGGGGGCGACGGCAGCCAGCAGCCACAGGGACTGTGCCTGACTTTGGGGCTTTCTTCCCTTCGTTGATCTGAATATAAAGAGAAACCGAAGAAAGAATGAGAATAAGTGAAACAAACGTCTAACTCAAGATAATAGAACAGTACAATTTGTTTTTGGAAAAAAGCAGAAAGACTGAATTCACAGAGCTAAAAACAGAAATTAATGAGTTGGAAAACAGAAAAAGGGAATAATAAATAACACCAAAGATTTGTTTTTTCAAAGTTTTTCAGGTAACCTTTGCCCAAAAAAAAAAAAAAAAAAGCCAGATTCACAAAATTAGAATCTATAAAGAAAAGATCAGTGAGAATTTAAATAATCATGACACGTTACCTCATTCACCTCTTTGAAAGTAAATTTGAAAACCTAGGATGAAATAGGCAGTTTCTTAAGAAGATACAGTTTACCAGTATTAACCTCAGAGAAGTTGCGTGTGCTTCTGCTCAGTCGCGTCCCACTCTGTGACCTCGTGGGCCACCAGGCCCCTCTGCCCATGGGATTCTCCAGGCAGGAATACTGGAGTGGGTTGCCGTTTCCTCCTCCAGGGGATCTCCCCGACCCAGGGATCACACCTGCGTCTCTTGCATCTCCGCATTAGGTGGGCAGGTTATTCACCGCTGAGGCACCTGGGAAGCCCTCTGAAGAGTTAGGTCTACATAGATACTCTCTTTTCATTTAAGGAATAGGGAAAGTTGATAAGAACCTACCCACAAAAACCCACCAAACCCAGAGACCTTCACAAATAATTCATCCAAATCAGATTTCCGTTCTGGGACAGTGCTTGTGCCGTTTACTCGAGCGCGGTCGCCAGAAGGGGCCGCTGGGCAGCTGGCAGTGGAGGGCACAAATGTGCCCACGGCCTCTGGGGCATCTCCACGCTCCACGGATGCAGCTGCCCGGTGCAGAGGGGCCCTCGCAGGTGTCCATGAAGTCCAGTGCCTCCCCACCCTCTTCTGTGTGCAGGACCCTCTGCAACTTTTCCTGTCTCTCTCCTCACCGTTGACATGACCGTCATCAAATCTAACGAGCTTCAGCTGTCTCCTTGCACATCTGGGCAGCAGACAGCACTGCTCCTCCCTCTGCACGTCCTCCAACCTCCTGTCCGAGATCGGCCTCTAGGACCCACACGCGTGGACCCGGCCCTGCTCTGCACGTGTGCTTCCAGTCGAGGTCAAGAGCCGTTTACTTAAAAATAAGGATGCTATTTCCTCACCAAGCCCTGTTCCTTAACTGTTTTTTCATTTACTGAGAGCAGGAGTTGGTGTGTGTCCACAGCTCCATGGGTTTGATGAACAAGATTGCAGGAACAGACTTGGTGTCCTCAAAGCTGGGCTTAGTGATGACACCAGCTTCAGCCTGTCACACTTATGGAGAAACAGGACAAGTATTAGAGGTTTTAATTTGGTAGGAAATATTAAGTGTTCTTGTAAATTCCATCGGGCTCTTTGTTTGAAGAGAGGTGCGTCACACTTTCCCCAGTTACACTGCTTACACACCTCTCGATCACCTATGTGTCCAGCTGTGTCACTGTGGGAGTTTCAGAAGAACTGTCATCTATTGGCAAATGATGTGAGCTGACAAGGCATTAATCTCCCAAATGTACAAACAGCTCATCAGCTCAATATCAAAAAACAACCCGATCAAAAAATGAGTAGAAGACCTAGATAGACATTTCTCCAAAGAAGACATACAGACGGGCCACGGGTGCATGAGAAGATGCTCGGCCTTGCTGATCATTCAGTTCTGTTCAGTCGCTCAGTCGTGTCTGACTCTTTGTGACCCCATGAATCACAGCATGCCAGGCCTCCCTGTCCATCACCAACTCCTGGAGTTCACTCAGACTCACATCCATCGAGTCTGTGATGCCTTCCAGCCATCTCAATCTTGGTCATCCCCTTCTCCTCCTGCCCCCAATCCCTCCCAGCATCAGGGTCTTTTCCAATGAGTCAACTCTTTGCATGAGGTGGCCAAAGTACTGGAGTTTCAGCTTTAGCATCATTCCTTCCAAAGAGCACCCAGGGTTGATCTCCTTTAGAATGGACTGGTTGGATCTGCTTGCAGTCCAAGGGACTCTCAAGAGTCTTCTCCAACACCACAGTTCAAAAAATCAATTCTTTGGCGCTCAGCTTTCTTCACAGTCCAACTCTCACATCCATACATGACTACTGGAAAAACCATAGCCTTGACTAGACGGACTTTTGTTGGCAAAGTAATGTCTCTGCTTTTCGATATGCTATCTAGGTTGGTCATAACTTTTCTTCCAAGGGGTAAGTGTCCTTTAATTACATGGCTGCAATCACCATCTGCAGTGATTTTGGAGCCCCCAAAAATAAAGTCTGACACTGTTTCCACTGTTTCCCCATCTATTTCCCATGAAGTGATGGGGCCGGATGCCATGATCTTCGTTTTCTGAATGTTGAGCTTTAAGCCAACTTTTTGACTCTCCTCTTTCACTTTCATCAAGAGGCTTTTTAGTTCCTCTTCACTTTTCTGCCGTAAAGGTCGTGTCATCTGCATGTCTGAGTTTATTGATATTTCTCCCGGCAATCTTGATTCCAGCTTGTGCTTCTTCCAGCCCAGCATTTCTCATGATGTATTCTGCATAGAAGTTAAATAAGCAGGGTGACAATATACACCTTGACTCCTTTTCCTATTTGGAACCAGTCTATTGTTTCATGTCTAGTTCTAACTGTTGCTTCCTGACCTGCATATAGGTTTCTCAAGAGGCAGGTTAGGTGGTTTGGTATTCCCATCTCTTTCAGTGGAAATCAAAACTACACTGAGGTGTGACCTCACCCCATTCAGAATGGCCATCATCGAAAAGTCAACAAATACTGAACGCTGGAGAGGGTGTGAAGAAAAGGGAACCTTCCTACACTATTGGTAGGAATGTAATTTGGTACAGCCACTATGGAGAACAGTATGGAGGTTATTTAAAAAACTAAAAATAGAGCTACCATATGATCCAGCAGTCTAACTCCTGGGCATGTATCGAACAAAGATGAAAGCTCTTAATTCAAAAAGATACATGCACTGTAATGTTCATAGCAACATTATTTACAATAGCCAAGACATAGAAGCAACCCAAGTGTCCATTGGCAGATGAATAGATAAAGAGGATATATACACACACACACACACATATATATGTGGGTGTGGGTGGGTATGTGTACCCCCCCTACACACACACACACACGATGGACTATTTCTCAGCCATCGAAAATGAATGAAATAATGCTGTTTGCAGCAGCATGGATGGCCTGCAGATAGTCATACAGAGTGAGGTCAGTCAGAGAAACAGATGTCATATGATAGCGCTTATGTATGGAACCTGATACAAACGAACGTATTTACAAGACAAAGACTCGCAGACATGGAAAACAAGCTTATGATTAGCAAAGGGGGATGGTGAGAGAGGGATAAATTAGTTTGGGATTAACAGATACACACGACTGTATATAAAATAGATAAACAATGAGGACCTATTGTATAGCACAGGAAACTATATTCAGTATCTTGTGATAACCTATAGTGGGAAAGAATCTGAAAAAAATGGTATACATATATCCTTTTTCAGACTCTTACATATATATGTATATGTAAAACACATATATATATATATAAAACAATCACTTTGCTGGATACCTGAAACTAACAAACATAGTAAATCGTGTGTATTTCAATTAAAAAAAGGAACTGTCACCTGTACCCCTAGAAACTTTGTGAATTCTGATTAAGAACGAAAATTAATACATACCAATAAGAAAGTAATCATTTGCTGATGCTGGCCACACTAACCCAGGGGAAAAAGTCATCAGTAGTCATTTCAGGGATTTATTCAAGGTTCTCAAGTGGATCTAACAGTGAAAACGCTCACCTGCAGGAACTAAAATCCAGTGAGAGAAAGAGTTGTGGACAAGTCATTGAGGCCAGCATGGCAGCCACTTCCTATAGAAGAAAGACGTCATGAGGGTCACAGAAATAGAGACTAATTTTAGCTGCATGAGTTATGTGCATGGAAGCATGAGTCAAGGCTTCACAGTTAGCCAGGAAACAAATCGTTTTTTAAATTAAAATACAGGTTTGCTGATGCTGCTTCATAGTCGCCAGCAAGGAGCGTGGGCAGTGTGTCGGGGTTGCCAGCCCAAACGGAGCTGACCGCACACGCTTCTGAAACGGTCTGCTTTCATGGGGCAGGAATGTAACTGAACAGAAAATGACCAGATTTGAAGTGGGTGCAGTCTGTGATGTGAACCAAATGTTTTGTTCCTAATTGTTTGGTAACCGTGAACAGAATATACTAATGGACATGAATTCACTGTACTTTGCATTCCGACTTCCCTCTTACTCAGTCTTTAGATGAATGCTGGGGCTTGTGTTGTTAAACACTCTGCTGATTTCACACCCATAGGTTCTGCAGTGTCACAGGCCAGGCCTGCTGTGTATTCTGACGTAGGAGACCTCCTGGTCCTAACTTGAGCCTCCTGGGCTATGTCGGTGGGAGACATGACTATTGCTCTGATTTCTTCCAGGCTCTGGAGGATCGTCCCAGCTCGCTCCTCGTAGACCAGGGGGACAGCAGCAGCCCCTCCTTCAACCCTTCAGACAACTCCCTGCTGTCCTCCTCCTCGCCCATTGATGAGATGGAAGAGAGGAAGTCCAGCTCTTTAAAGAGACGCAGTAAGACCCCAGGGTTTTAGTCGTCAGCGCTCGGGGGCTCCCCTGCTGGCCCTGCCATCTTCAGAGCTGTGGCCCGGCTTCCTCTCTGAGTCGCAAGAGGAGACCCAGTGTCTCTTCGCTGAGCAATTACATAAGCGTGCCATGCTAAGTCGCTTCGGTCATGTCAGACTCTTTGTGACCCCATGGACTGTAGCCCACCAGGCTCCTCTGTCCATGGGATTCTCCAGGCAAGAATACTGGAGTGGGTTGCCATGCCCTCCTCCAGGGATCTTCTCGACCCAGGGATCGAACCTGAGCCTCTTGCGAGTCTTCTGCGTTTGGCAGGCGGGTTCTTTACTGCGTGTGCCACATGTACATGTGTTTGCAAAGTGTTCAGAACCTCAGGTTGGTGCTATGAGGCATAGCCGCAGCTTTCATTCTTTTATTTCTGGTTGTACTTTATTTGGAAACGAGTAGTACGGGAATCTCTTCTGTCACTTCTGTGAGAAGCTGCTGTACTTTCTATTATATGCATGCACGTGCTCTCTGTTGCTCATTCTTGTCCTACTCTCTGCGGCCTCACAGATGGTAGGAAATGGCAACCCACTCCAGTGTGCTTGCCTGGAGAATCCCAGGGACGGGGTAGCCTGGTGGGCTGCCGTCTCTGGGGTCACACAGAGTCGGACACGACTGAAGCGACTTAGCAGCAGCAGCAGCAGCAGCAGGCTTCTCTGTCCATGGGATTTCCCAGGCAAGAATTCTGAAGTGGATTGCCGTTTCCTCCTCCAGGGGATCTTCCTGACCCAGGGATTGAACCCGTTTCTCTTGTGTCTCCTGCATTGGCAGGCGGATTCGTTATGACTGCACCACATGGGAAACCCCGTTATACACACAGTAGTAAAGAAAAAAGAAGGCCACATAGAATTAAATGCAGTCCCAGAAACATGAAGCATACCTTCATGGTAGAATTTTTCAGTTTCAGTTAAAAAGTCCCGAAAAATATTACAAAAGGTTTAAAATTATATTTGGAGAAGAGGGAGAATTCCCCAGCTGCATGAACACAGAGAACCTGGTTTGATTCATCCTGTATCCCAGCATCTAGAGGGACTTCAGGTGCATAGGAGGTGCTGGTTGAACAAACAAACAAATAAGCCAATTAACTTTTACAGGTCAATTGAGGTGGCTTGCCATAACTAATGAAGTGATTGTCTTCTGTTATCTAAGTGTCTTTAAACGGTTACTGATCCTTACTGAAAGGAACATTTCTGAATGATGTGTTCAGACCCAAGGCTTTAAATATCTGAGTTAAATTTCTTTTGTATATCCAGAAAAGCTTAAAATGACTCAAGCATTAAAACACAAAGAAGCAGAAGACCGGCTTCCTTTAATGTCTTGGCTTCTCTTAGTCATCGTCCACACAGTCAGAGTCTGGTGACAGGAAGGCACCCCAAATGTGAGGTCCTTTGTGACCTCTGCAGTTCCTGTGGGTCACCCACGTGAACTTGTAAGTGGCTGGGCACCCAAAGTGCAAGTTTGTTAGGTTACTTCACAGCCCCTGCGGAATCTGACCTGATGAAAGAAAAAGTGTGAAAGAGTTTCATCAGAAAATTCCTTGGATTACGGATTGTAAACACTTTTTTCCCTCCCTTTTTTCAGCTACGTTTTACAAGAATTGGTGGAGACAGAGCGTGACTACGTGCGGGACCTCGGCTGTGTGGTGGAGGTGTGTGCTTTCAGAGATAGATAGCCTGTATCAGCCAGCTCTGAGGCTGGTCAGAAGGGTGTTCGTTTGGACAGTCGAATGCTGATAGCTTCTCAAAAGCCTTGAAAACAAAACAGTAAAGCAACCAACAAAATATTTCTGAAAAAATAAAATTTAGCTAAATATCTTAATAACTTTTAAAGACTTCTCTTTTGAACAGTGCATCTTGACAGAGTCTTCTTTATTAAAATATAGTTTAAGTTTGTAAATGTTATCTCCAAAAGATGAATTTCTGGTATGGGAATCTGGCCTTTGATTATTTTATAAGAGTGTGGGCATCACCACGGAAATGAGGAGATCTTGGTTGAAAAGTCACTGTGACCAGCTCTGGATTCAGTTACGTCCTTGAATCGCCCCTGGGTTTGGAGCTTGGTCAGTGGCTGCCACCTCAGGCCATTTGCTTGTAGTTTTCACAGAACGAATATGTCACCAGTTTCACTGACCAGAAGTTACTCTGAAATTTGTAACCATAGCAAAGCCACTGCCTTTCATCCGAAATCAAGGGTCATCTCTGGCCTTGTCCCTACATTAACTTCAGGGCATCATCATATTAGTAAACTCATCAAAAAGCTATTTTTGTAAAATAAAACTTTATCATTCTTTCAGCTTTGCAAATATGTACAAGGCAGTACTTTTTGGGTAGACGTTCCATGAAAAGTAATAGCTATTACAGTTAATTGCACAACATAAAAGATTAAACATGCATGACATATCTGTCATCGTTACCAACAATAACTTCAGAGCTTCTTGTATACATTGAATCCCATCCGAGTTATATAGAAGTTTTAAACCACATTTTAGCAATATAGTTACCAGCTGGTGTTAAAAATCAATTTGTGGAAAGTATATTATATTAAATCCATATTTAAGAAATTATGTAGATAATCCAAAAAGAAAAGAAAATCTGTTTCTATCAGATCAGTACTGAGAAGAGAGGAAATAGGCTTCATGCCAAATATTTAATATTTACAAGCTGACAAGATGATTTGTTTTATGAAATCATTTACATTTATTTAAACTTGCCAGTTCCTCAGAAGAGTTTTGATCTTTGTGTGCTAAACAGTTGAGGGAGAGAAAGTCATGGCAGTGAATGTGACTGTATCTTCACAGGCCAGTTAGGGACATCTTTTTCAAAAGGTTTTTGTTCTTAAATAAACAATTGGTTTAGAAGACAGTGCCTATGTCTGTTTTGTCCTCTGTGATTCTCAGTAAACCACTACTTGATTCAGACATGTTCAATGAAAGAATCTTATCTTTAAATATTTACTTTTAGGGCTACATGGCACTTATGAAAGAAGATGGGGTTCCTGACGACATGAAAGGCAAGACAAGATTGTGTTCGGCAACATCCATCAGATTTATGACTGGCACAGAGAGTACGTACCATACACGCTGTGCTCGACCGTGGGCAGCGTGCCATCACCCGCCAAACTGCATCACAGTCCTGTCGGGCGGGTGGGAGAGGACATTTGTTGATTCATTTCCTTTCACTACCTGTATAGCCTCGTGCAGGCAGCTGGTGCAGAGGAAATCCTGCTTTGCTGAGTTTTCTGGTCGCGTTTCATGGCACGAGGAAGTCCCTTACCTTCTTCATGCTGGTCCATCCAGGAGCCCCGGGCGTGGGGGGACGGTGGGGCTGAAGGCCTGGGTACAGAGTCTGACCATCTGGGTTCATAGTCTGGTCCTGACCCTCAGCTGTCTGCCTCCATCCTTCGTTTGGGTCACTGTGTTACCCTCCTCATGGGGTTTTTATGGAGTGACTGAGTTAATACATGTAAAGCACTTTGAACAACACCTGCATAGATTAAGCCTTGCTGAGTGTTTGTAGTTAAAATTGCAGCCACCTCTGTAATAAATACAAATTACTATGAGTTATTTTTCAAGTCAGCATTCGTGGGGAAAGAAGACATGACTGCCCATGAAAATCAAATTTGATTCCATACCTTGCCACACCTGTCCTGACCTGTAGCGAAACCACCTTTTTAACGGGATATTTGGTGCCATTATCTAATCCTCTGGTCCCAAGGCTGGTTCATAAGCTATGACAGAAAAGGGGAAACAGCACCAAGCTGCTGGGATGACCAGAGAAATTGCCCGTGGAGATACGGTGTCTGCGTGGTATGTGCAGAACTAGAGGATGTTGCATCCTCAAGTGCAAGACAGTTCAACATGGCATTCATTGGTGTGCTGGCTTGCAGGTCAGTAAAATCCAAGATACAGATAGCCGCATACGGAAGTGATAGCTAAGGTGGACATACATCTCACAACAACTCTAGTCCAGACGAAGTGAAGAGCAGGCGTCCGTTTTGTTTCGTTTCTGTGGTTATACCTACTTCTGATCTTGTGGTATGCTGTGTGCCCAGTCATGTCCGACTTTTGTGTCCCCATAGACTGTAGCCCAGCAGGCCCCTCTGTCCATGGAGTTTCACAGGCAAGAGTACTGGAGTGGGTTGCCACTTTCTTGACCAGGGGATCTTCCCGACCCAGCTATTGAACCTTCATCTCTTGTGTCTCCTGCATTGGCAGGCGGATTCTTTATCACTGCACCACCTGGGAAGCCCCAATTTTATCTTAATGGGGCCTAATATTTGCAACCTAGAAGTTGATTTTGATAATATTTGAGAGAACTTAATTTTTTAAAGAAAACTTCAAAGCTGTCACAGATTACATTCAGATTTGAGCCTCTTAAAAATGACCATGGAAAGAATATGAAATACACAGGTATGCAGACCAAGATAAAGAAAAATGAGCAACTGCTTTGAAGCATTTTTTTTACCCCATATTCAGATGAGATTTTATTATTTGAGTCATTTTTAAAAATGAAACAGAAATGTGGATTATCCAGAGGAAGGGAAGGTTGCCAGTCAAGAGGTGTCTTGCTCTGACTTAACCTTTTTAAACTGTTTTAAATTGTATCTCTTTCTGCTTTGTGTCCTAACAAAATGTTTAGTGTGCACTATAATGGCTAAACATATACTTTACACTTCCAGATTGCTAATGTCAAAACAGACTATTTTGAAAATTTAAACCTCAGTCTAAAATTAGAAGGCCAAGTCGGAGATGGTTCTAATATTTCTCCTTTCATTGCAGCTTTTTTTTAGGAGAGTTGGAGAAGTGCCTTGAAGATCCGGAAAAACTAGGATCCCTTTTTGTTAAACATGTAAGTACAGAAGCATTATTTATATTCTCTTCTGTATTGTCATATTTGGTAATTGGCTTGTCAGATGAAAGGAGAACTCACTGGCAGTTTACAGAAATGCTTCTGTTGAGAATAAAATCAAACCGAACAGTGTCAGCTGGTTGGAATTCAAATCCCCAACTGCTCTTCTACACACGAATGCTCTGCTTTCCCAGTCACCTGGCCCGAGTGGCTGTTCAGCTCACAAACAGGCCAAGATGGTCCGCAGGGGACCAAAGCCAGACCAGCAGCAGGAACATTTGGAAACGTCTCTGGGCAAAGAAGCGCTGGTGCAGATAGTGATGTACCTAGATGTGCAGCGGGTTTAATGTAGTGACCAAATATTTGTAAATCTAAAGTACGCACGCTGGAATCTGCTGGCAGTCCAGCGGTGAAGCCTGTGCCACTGCAGGGGATGTGGGTTCCATCCCTAGTTGGTTAACTAAGATCCCACATGCTGCATGCTATGGCAATAAGACAAATTAATTCAATAAGCACGTTAAGAATAAAGAGGGTTTTTTTGTTTGGTTTTTAGGAAAAATTACTATATTTTCAAGGTGACCACAGCTTTTGTATTTTTGCACAGCTCCTTAATGTCTGGCTTAATAGAAGTTGATGCATGTTTATATCTTGTTTCTGTTTTGAACCTACTGTGATATGTTTTTTAGTTAAAATTTATGGGGAAAAAAAAAATCTATCCTCACACAGATATTTGGTTAGAAAGGAATGAGTATTTTAATAGCCTTTTCAGATAATTTATAGACAGTTTTCTTAGATACTGCACCAAAACTCAAGTGAGAATTTCTTAAAGGTTAGTTGCAACATGGAATCTGAAAACCCATTGGTGACCTCACTTCTGTAGCCCTGAAAGCCATAAAGCCATTTTGCTGTTAAAGACACCTTTCCCTCTCGCACCAGCTCCTGACATCCTGCATTGGTCTTTTGGAAAACCCTGACCCACTGATTGAGACAGAGCTTCCAGATGGTGAACTATTTCAATAAACAGTATCCTCGCTGCCAAAAAAAGAAAAAATCAGATTTGTTCTCTTTGCAAAAATATTTTGAATATTGTCAAGTTCTGGTAGCTCAGCTGGTAAAGAGTCGGCCTACAATGCAGGAGACCTGGGTTCGACCCCTGGGTTGGGAAGATCCCCTGGAGAAGGGAAAGGCTACCCACTCCAGTGTTGTGGGCTGGAGAATTCCATGGACTATTAGTCCCTGGAGTCGCAAAGACTGAGTGACTTTCACTTTCGTTTTCATGGTCAAGTTCAAGATGGCAGATCCACGTTCTCCAAAATGTCAATTTTTTGCTTGAAAGCTTCATTTTTCATTATTAATAGTCATTGCAGGTTGTTTGCCTTGAAACAACAGGCTTATTTTGTCCATGTTCAGGAAAGGATCTAGCAGATACCCACACATAAGTAATTATAGTCCTTGAGGCTTTTAAGTAAAAGCAAGCAGCTGGTTCAGCTCACGGCTCGGCCACACGAGGGCGCTGCCGCGCCTGCTCTCACACGAGGCAGACGTGTCACCGGGACCCCAGTCTTATCACAGGAAGGTTAGAAAGGTGTATAGCCCGTGGTTGAGTCTTAATACAATGAATTTTTATCAGTTCACCAAGGACAGTCTTAGCTGAAGCTGGCATGTGTAGTGGTGAGGGATATTTGCTAAAATGCCAGCAATCTCTCCCTCCGCTGGTTTTGCACATCACTGCAGATGGTATCACATGAAAAGGACGGGTGGCAACTTAGTATTATTTGAAAATAGTTTGACCTGATGGGTCCCCAGGAGGCCTTCAGGACCCCAGGGGTGTGTAAAGCACACTTTGAGGGTCAGTGCAGGAAATAATGGCTCATTATTTAAGACTAACGAGCTTTTTCTAACCTTGTTTAAAAAAGAAAAAAAAGCCAGGCTTCCCGGAGCCACTGGCAGGGTTTGAAGGGGGGAAAGCGATTCTTGGTTTAATACTAAGAACTGCGTGCTTTCATCGCCCCTGGTGTTTTCCCAGGTAGCGTGTGGGGGTTGATATATCTGAGGGAAAGATAAAGAAGGGCTGTTTTTGGAGCCAGCATCAGGAACCTGGGATGTGCTCCCAAGAGCCTAACCACGCAGTTTTCTTGAAAGAAAAGTTCCTTTCCGAATGCGCTGACACCATGCACGTGCTTCCTGTGTTCTAACCCATCTGTTTGCCTTCCTTTCCTAGGAGAGAAGGTTGCACATGTACATAGTTTATTTCAAAATAAACCAAAGTCTGAACACATTGTCTCAGAATACATTGACACCTTTTTTGAGGTAAGACTGACTGAGTTACAAAGCAGTTCTGAATCATTGGTTACAGTTGATTTCCAAAAATTCGTTTCCCACGAGATTAAGCAATCGTCAGGAAATCAGCCTCAGTTATAAGAGTCCTGAACTTGTATTTCTTTCTTGTAAACCAGAGAAGTGAGTATAAATTCAACCTGTGATCACATCCCTCAGCATTCAGAGTGCTGGGGTCACAGCTAAAGTTAGGGGCTTGGGGCTTCCCTGGTGGCTCAGTGGTAGAGAATCCGCCTGCCAGAGCGGGAGACGCCAGTGCGATCCCTGGCCCGGGAAGATCCCACAGGCCGAGGAGCAGCTAAGCCCGGGAGCCACAGCTGTTGAGTCTGTGCTCTGGAGCCGGGAGCCCTCGGTCCATGCTCCGCAGCAAGACATCCATGCACTGATGGCAAGGGAAGGCCACGCGCTGCCACTAGAGAGTAGTGCCCACTCACAGAGCTAGAGAAAAGCCCGAGCGGCAGCGAAACCCTAGCATGCCCAAAATAAGTAAACAGTTATTTTTTTAAAAATGAGTAACCTTAAAAAAAAAATCAGATTTTTAAAATCAATTTCAAACTAGGGCTCATTTTCACATGCACGATAATTCACGATCTAAACTTTTAGCCTAGAAATAAAATATTTATATCAATAAAAGTAAGCAATTGAAAAAAAGGCCTTTTTAGGCAAGCATAGACGATGCTTTGAAAAACAGCTCAGAAAGCTCAAATGCGGGCGGTGGTGCAACATTGGCGGGCTGTGTGCAGTGTGGCCTCTTTTCTCATTATCTCTACTACCATGTAATTAACATTTCTGAGTTACAGGAACTGGAAACTGCCTTTTAAAAGGCAGCAGTCAGTATAGTTGATTTGAAGTGTTATATTGGTTTCTAGGATACAGTGGGGGTGATTTAGTTATACACATATACATAACTATATATGTACATATATTCTTTTCCATTTGATTTATTGCTGGATATTGAGTGTGGTTCCCTGTGCTATACAGAGCAGCCTTATTATTTATTTTTTATATAGTGGTATATCTCTACTGGTCCCAGGCTCCCAATTTATCCATTCCCTCACCCCCTTCCCCCTTTGGTAATCATGAATTTGTCTTCTCTGACTAGTCTGTTTCTGTCTTGTAAATAAATCTATTTGTATCATATTTTAGATTCCACATATAAGTGATGTCTTACAGGGGTGCGGAGTTGTTTAAGCCCCAATAAGTCTTAAGTTTAAATTTCAAATGATTAACAATAAGCACATCTTATGAATCACATTAAACCTTCTATGCTTGCTAGTCTCTTCAAATGTCTAGATCATTAAGTATTGTTTTTTGGTTTCATAAAACACAAAAGGTTTCCTTCTAGATGGACAATAAAATTGTTATGTCAGAAAAAATAACTGAATAAAAGACAACACTCGAGATCCTTTTCTTCCTCCTCTAAAACCCCAGGACTTAAAGCAGCGCCTGGGCCACAGGCTGCAGCTCACGGACTTGCTAATCAAACCAGTGCAGAGGATCACGAAGTACCAGTTGCTGCTGAAGGTGAGGCTCTGCCAGGGCCCGAGCCCACTCGGCAGGAGACGAGGCTCAGGAGGGGACCAGAGGGCTGGGCAGGTGATGAGCGTCTTTTCTGTTTAAAAAAAAAATGAAGCAGTCTTGTTGTTTCTGATTTCCAATATTTCCAAGTACGTTTTTTAAAACTTAAGGCGAGCCCTTATACTGTTCTCTCAATTTTTCATTTACATCAGGTTCTGAAGCAAAACATCCGTGAAACTGAGCTTTTTCTCCCCACCACGGATCTTGAGTACTTTACCCACTTTACAGGTTTTCTGTCTTCTTGGGGCTTCAGATTAAATGTTTAGTCCCTGCCAGTTCCTCTCTGTAGGCTCAGCAACCGCCCTTGAGTGATTCAAATTCCTCAGCACCCCTGAAGACAAAGTCAAGCCATTTTCCATGGTAAAAGTGACTGTTGGAGGTGCGAGATCCCTTCACAGATAAAACTCAGAACCTGGAGGTAAAGAGAGATGAGCGCCTGTCTTGGGGTGAAACAGAAACCATGACCTGCTTAGATCAGTTGGGTCTGACTTTGCCCTCCTGTGGCTTGAAGGCCGCCTGGGGATTCCTTATCTTTGACTGGGAGAGAAAAACGAGGCTGGCCCAGTGGCTGGCATCGTGGCTGATCAGAAAGGGTACTGCTGTGCGACCATCACTCTTGTCATGCCCTTCCATCTGTTTTCCTCCTACAGGATTTCCTCAAGTATTCCAAAAAAGCCAGCCTGGATACATCAGAACTAGAGGTACTGACACCTCGCTGGGTGCGTCTCTGAAGCAGCCTGTCCCTAGGGGGGAGGGGGTTGGGGGGGTCTCCCTAGCTCCCTAGTCGTGCCCTCTGTCCACTCACAGGTGGGCAGAGGAACTGAACAAGGTGGGGATTGGAGGGTTAGTGCTCCAGCCTGGCCCCAGGAACTGAAGGCTCACTCTGCTCTCCACCTCTGCCCACCCCGCAGAGAGCCGTGGAGGTCATGTGCGTCGTCCCAAAGCGCTGCAACGACATGATGAACGTCGGGAGGCTACAAGGCTTCGACGTAATGTGGCTCCTCTTTTAAACTTGCTGCTCTGTCTGGGATGCTTGACCTCCATCTGCAGAAAGCTGATCCTTTCTGCTTGGTTTGCTGTCTTCTCTCGCTGTCTCTCAACCTGAGTGATACTGTGTTTCAGCTTTTCTGGGTGCATCTGATTTGCTTTTGGGGGGGACCTTCCTCTGCTCAAAGCCCAGCGCCTCGTGGTAGGAGCAGGCAGGCCTCTGCTCTGTCTCCAGGGCCCCCTGCTGCGGAGGAGCTAGCCTCCTTCCGTGGCACAACCCCAGGAGCCTGACTCCAGGTCCCTGGGCTCCCGTTGGTCACAGACTTCTCTGTGAGTTGCCAGACCACTCAGAACGTACTACCTACTAGCATCCTGAGGATGTCCAGGGCCCAGAATCCTTTTTTTTTTTTTCCCTCAGTTTGATTGTTGAGTAAGGAGACAGGAGTTTTTATTTTTCTTGCCTACTGTTTCGCTAGAGGAGTGGGTTTAGTTTAACATGCTGGTGCTGGAGTTCTCAAAAAAAAAAAAAACAAACACACACAGACAGGCTCTCCTGGAGAGCCCCTGTGCATTTGTGAGCAGGTCCCACCCAGGGTACTAGCAGCACCTGGCCGTGGACCTCCCCTTGAGAAGTACTCTTCCACTGTGAACTACACCCTTCCATCCACTTCCAGTCTCTGACTGTAACTGAGGCCAGGGGTTTACATAAGAGCTGGCAAGAATTTTATTTAGATGATTTTTCTGTTCAGTGCTAAGACCTCATTATACTAAAAGAAGTGTCTACGCTGCATAAATTAATACAAGAAAATACATCATTCTGTGGGAGGAAAACTAAAGAAAAAATTGCAGTGTCTTAACTTTGAATGCACTGTTTTCTTCTCCTGTTCCTCTGCACCCTTCCCCACGTTCCAGGGTAAGATCGTGGCCCAGGGCAAGCTGCTCCTGCAGGACACGTTCTTGGTCACGGACCAGGACACGGGGCTGCTGCCTCGCTGCAAAGAGAGGCGAGTGTTTCTCTTCGAGCAGATCGTCATTTTCAGCGAGCCACTGGATAAAAAAAAGGGCTTCTCCATGCCAGGATTCCTGTTCAAGAACAGTATCAAGGTAGCTCATGTTTGCCTGTTTTCTCTAGCACTAATGCCTATATCCGGTACACTGAAAAAATGTGTCCTTTTTAAAGATGACATGTCCCAATCATTCCTGCTCCTTGGAACAAAGGCTGCAACAAACCTAAACAGCATATTAAAAAAGCAGAGACATTATTTTGCTAACTAAGGTTCATAGAGTCAAAGCTATGGTTTTTCTAGTAATCATGTATGGATGTGAGAGTTGGACCATAAAGAAGGCTGAATGCTGAAGAATTGATGCTTTTGAACTGTGGTGTTGGAGAAGACTCTTGAGAGTCCTGTGGACTGCAAGGAGATCAAACCAGTCAATCTAAAGGAAATCAACCCTGACTATTCTTTGGAAGGACTGAAGCTGAAGCTCCAGTACTTTGGCCACCTTGATGTGAAGAGCTGACTCATTGGAAAAGATCCTGATGCTGGGAAAGATTGAAGGCAGGAGGAGAAGGGGGCAGCAGAGGATGAAATGGTTGGATGGCATCACCGACTCAATGGACATGAGTTTGAGTAAACTTCGGGAGATGGTGAAGGACAAGGGAGCCTGGCGTGCTGCAGGCCATGGGGTCACAAAGAGTCAGACACGACATAGAGACTGAATAGCAACAAATCCTGATCTTTATTAAATATTTAGAGAATTTTCTAATACATTGCAGACCCTTTAAATTCACTCCATCCTCTACTGTCTGAGCTCCCCAGTGGCTGATGGGGGTGTATGGCTGCAGGATTCATTTTTACCACCATGGGAAGACCTCACCTTTGTTAGGTTTTTTTGCTCCACCTTCTCTAGGACCATGTGAATTATCCAAGTTCAGAGGCATGGATTTGAAGAGGATAGCTTTCCTTTTTCTCTTCTCCATTCAGCAAATGTTCTCTGCACTCAGAACCAGGCAGGGGGGCGTAGGGCTGGAGAGGCAGGCAGTCTTTGCCCCCGGGGTGGCTTGCTCTCTGACAGAAGAAAAAGACAAAAGACTGCAAATGGCCCTGAGTCCTGTAAAAGGCACAAAGCAAGAATGAGATGGAGAAGACCTGAGGTCCCAGCAGATTAACATTTCTAGTTAGTAGTTGAAGCTACTGGTTAAGTTCCTGGTGATTCCCATATACCTGAGTTACAAGAATCATTAAAAAGCTTCAAGATAATAATTTTGGAGGTAGTAAAAATGGCAGCTCAGCCAAAGAGTGGTGGTTTCAGTTTTGCCCCAAGACGAACGTTACTTTGCACTTGACTACTTTGTGAGCTTGTACTTTGTGCTTCCCTTTGTTTGTTTCGTAGTAAAATGTTAGTTGCTCAATCATGCAAGCCCTTGGCCACCCCATGGACTATAGCCCACCAGGCTCCTCTGTCCATGAAATTCTCCAGGCAAGAATACTGGAGTGGGGAGCCAGTCCCTTCTCCAGGGGACTTTCCCAACACATAAAATTTACCGTCCTAACTGTTTGTCAGTGTCCAGCCCTCTGGTGTTAAGTACGTTCACACTTGTCATGCAACTATCACACCATCCATCTCCAGGACTCTTCATCTTATAAAAGTAGAGCTCCATCATCATTAAACAATACTGGAAGTACCTCATCCAAAGGGGATCATCACAGTGCTGGACTTTCTCCCACTGGCTCATTTCGTGTAGCTCAGCTATGGTGTAGCCTGTGACAGAATGTCCTTCCTTTTTCAAGGCTGTATGATAGTCCACTGTGTATACAGACCACGTTTGATTATTCATCTATCTGTTGATGGAAACTTGGTTTGCTTCTTTCTGCCTTTTGGCCATTGTGAATGATGCCTTTTTTTTTTTTTTTTAAGGTGAGCTGCCTTTGCCTGGAGGAAAACGTGGAAAATGATCCCTGTAAGTTCGCTCTGACATCGCGGACAGGTGACGTGGTGGAGACCTTCATCCTGCACGCATCCAGTCCAAGTGTCCGGCAGACGTGGATCCATGAAATCAACCAGATTTTAGAAAACCAGCGCAATTTTTTAAACGGTAATGTGTGTGGTTACTTTCCCTAAGGTACACATTTTTACTTCTCATCTCTCTCCTGTCACATACAACAATATGTGTGACATATTGTGTATGTGTGATAACATGTGTGACACAACCGTAGTAGTGACCGGATTCTCTGAGCAGTTACTGTGGACCAGACACTATGCTGAGCACTACCCACCAGTGCTTCATTCCTCTTCCCAATGACCCGAAGCAGCAAGTCCCAGTATTATTCCCATTTTATAGATGGGGAAGCTGAGGCCCAAAGTGGCTTTGTAATCTGCTCCAGGTCCTATATGATGTTGGTGGCAGAGTGGGGACACAGAGCAGCCATCTGGCCCTTGGCTGTGAGCCCCTTACCACTGTCCAGTTCATTTTGTCCCATGCGGGTGCACCCCAGAGCCCATCCTGGGAAAGGAATGCGTGAGAATGACTAAGGCAGCAGACGGAATTGGCCGGAGATGTCGGAGACATTCTTGTGTGCAGCTTTAAAATTTATGTTCCACCACGTGGTACATCTAGACTGCCCTCTGTGTTAAAAACAAGGCATCTTTTTTCCTTCCCACTTCTATGACACAACTGATTATAGAGGAGCAATACCATAATAATACAGTACGACCCAGCACAATAGTGAGGTGCCGACACCCCAGAGAATGGTCTTCTCCTCAAGGATAGAGACCGCGCTGACCTTATATGACAGTTAGACTTTTTATGTCCCTGACCTGAATCTGCTCCCTTCTCTTTAGGGCCACCGCCTTCGACTCTGGTTTTAATTTGGCAGTTACTGAAGAACATCAAAAATTCAGCGAGAACTAGATACACATTGCTGTTTTGATTTTGTCCTTTTCTCCACGTCCATGTTCTGTGTCTACGCCCCGGTCCAACCAGACGTTGTAATCTCTCTGTCACATAAAACCACCCCCACACCTCGAGTGACGTTCAGGAGCCAGGAGCACAGGCACTACACGAGAAAGGCCAAGGTCGCGTGGCACTTTTGGCCAAGGAGTAATCAGCCAAGTGTTAACTCCAGGCTCCCATCCAGACTGTTGACTGAGCGTTTCTTGTGTGTGCAGTTACAACTGGATGACTGGTGCTAGGGGGATTAGGGGGTCGGTTCCCATGCATGGGAAGAATAGTTCTGCTCCCGCGGCTGTGAGTGAATGCACATCTCTTTAAATGTGTTGTTTTTGAGTGCTTCACTGAATGCCAGTCTGCAACATGTAACTGTTGGGAAACCTCTAAACTTAGACCATCTCCTTTAAAATGAACTGAGCTGCCTCCTGAATCACAGGCATGAGTGGGCCATGCCGTTCACCTGTGGACTCTCAGCCCAGAGATGCTGAGGACGCTGCTCCCAAGGGCAGATGGAAGTCAGGACCGGAGGGGGGTGCTTCAGCCCTGCTGGCCACCGCTCTCTCCCCTTAGTCCCATGCAGGGCGGCGGCCCACACAGCTTTATCACATCACAGGTCATTTGGCCCCAGGATACGCCTCCACACCTGCCCGATGTCTCCCAGGCAGGAAGGGGCTACATCTGACTATCCAGCATCACAGAGGTTTCCTTTAGCTCTGCAAGGATTTGTGTTGCTGTGCTGTGCTTAAGCACTCAGTGTGTCCCACTCCTTGCGACCCCATGGACTGTAGCCTGTCAGCCTCTGTCTTTGGAATTCTCCAGGCAAGAATGCTGGAGTGGGTTGCCATGCCCCACTCAAAGGCTTGTGTTAGTGTCCCCCATATATCTTACTGGGCACGTTGCCTGCATCTTCCAGCAAACAGTGGCATAGCTAACTCACCAAGCCCAGAGATAGGATAGCTTCAGGACCCTCAGGGTTTGTGCACTGCCTTCCCCGAGGTGGTCCCTAACACTGCCTCAGCCTGTGGGAACCGGCTGGTACCTGTGGAGCCCCAGTTGAGTCTCCCCAGTAGCCCTGGGCCTCCTGGGGACCCTGGCTGTTTGCAGGGATGCCGGGGGCTGATTCTTCTCCTTTCCCCTCCTCCCCCCCAGTGGAAATGTTTATAGACTGTGCTCACTGTTCCTGGGCAGGAAACCTCTCCTCCAGCCTGTCCCTCGTTCACCTGTCCTTCTCCCTGGGACCTGCAGACTGCCCTTGATAGAACCAGTTTAACTCATTCATACTTAACAGTACTCTTGCCTGGAGAATCCCACAGACAGAGGAGCCTGGTGGGCTACAGTCCATGAGCTGGCAAGAGTGAGATGCGGCTAAGCGACTAATCACACAACACAGTTAAATCCAAGACCTTTTCCTTTTCCTTCCCTGGTGGGTGAAGCCAGCCCGCTGCCTGGAGGATGGGTGGGCGGGGGTTCCCGGATCCGGGTGACTGGGCGATGGTGGACACCCCCAGGTGACGAGCCTGGGGCACTAAGCCAGCCCTCCCTTTTGTGTCATTGTGCCCCCTCCTCCCCTTCGC
>SJXQ01005408.1:579953-595360 GCA_006408695.1 Aepyceros melampus | reverse complement strand
GCGGGGTGGGGGGTGGGGTTCGTAGCCCTGTGCCATCGGTTAAAGGAGACAACTCTTGGTGAAATTTGTCAGTTTTAAGGACTGTAAAAAGTGATTTCATACTCTGAATATAAAACTGGATAATAGGGTAATGTTTTAAATTTTATTATGCTATTATTCAGAATGCCAAAGTATTATTTTTTTTCCCAAAATCAGTCTGGACATTTCCTACTTTTTAGACTTTTTGACATTCAACTTTCTGTACAAAAATTGGCTGGATTTTGAGCTTTTGGTAAGAAATAAATGCCAGTTAGGCACCAGCCACCTCGAGGCTGGCTTTGATGTCTGTGGCACTGTAGTGTGGGAGGCCCTCAACAAAAGACGCTGGGTTTCTGGGCACGCTTGAATTTTTCTGGATGTCTTTTTATCTTTGTTGTGTGAAATACACTTAAAAGACCAGCCCGCTTCCCAAGCCAGCCAGACACCTGGGTCTTCAGCCATAAACTGGCATAATTCAAGCTTTGCAGCTTCCAATGTATTTTTATTTATTCTTTTGTTGAATTTTTGTTTGTTTGTTCCTTGTAAAATTGTACAGAAACTTTTTAAAAGAAATTGGATTCAAAACTGGATGTGTATTCGTAACCTCACAATTTTTATTTGTGTATTATTTCTTTTTATTATTTCAGTTAAATTTTTACATTATTTTGCATGTATATTTCTTTGTACAGAGACCTTACATGTTTACACAGTATGATGTGATGTAAATATTTTATTTTGCCATCAGTTATTTTAAAAAATTAAACATATTTGCCTGATGTTTGTGTTAGACCTTTTATTTGAATTGGTCGCTGTTGAATCAAAAAGAGATGGATGAGGGAAATCCTGAAGGGGAGGCCTCTGCTGAGTCAGGAGTGGCTGTGGGGAGAAGAGTATTCTGGATTGGGAACCCACTGTAGGCCACATCCAGGAAAGGGAGTCTGATGAGGCTCCTGCAGACTTGTTCACAACCCGGACTCAGAAGAGACCTGCCTGTAACCCAGAACTCACCTGACTGTTCACGGAGAAGCTGTGCCTGTCCTGGTTAGGGTAACTGAGACACCCCTGGTTCTTAATGAACACAGAATCCGAGCAAAGGAAAAAGCTGTTGCATACTGGCCACAGAAAAGCAAAACCAACATTCAGATGGATTTAAGAGTTCGAAGGGCTTCCCAGGTGGCACCAGTGGTAGAGAAACCGCCTGCAGATGCAGGAGACTTAAGGAACACAGGTTCGATTCCTGGGTCAGGAAGATCCCCTGGTGGAGGGCACGGTGACCCACTCCAGCATTCTTGGCTGGAGAATCCTTAGAGAAGCCTGGCAGGCTACAAAGCCCATAGGGTCCCAAAAAGTCGGACATGACTGTAGTGACTTAGCACGTGCACAAGGACTTGAAACACTTAGGTTCAAGCACCTGAATTAGGAGCAAGCCCAAGAATCCGTGTCTGCAAAGACTCCCCAGTGATGGCTTCTGCCTGCCCCTGACATTGGTCATTTTTCCTGATCATCTCTATCATCTCTTGCTTTGATTCCTTCCTGCTGCTTTTTTGAATCGTTCCCCCTGCAATGGTGACTTTTTCCTTGGCACACTAAAAAGGTTTTACTTTGCATCTGTTTGCCAAATTCCTGGAGTTAAGATGATGTGTGAGAAGATGACATTTGTGCTAAGACCCCAAGTCCGGGCATGGGGAACTGACTCTCCCAGAGGTGCGTGTGCTTCCTCCTGGGTCCCCGGGGCGGGTCATGTTCTGTGGGCTCCAGAGGATGGAAACGCAGGGTCTGTTCTGATACGCCGCTCAGTGTCAGGCCCTGGAGGGAGTCCTGTGGCCACCACAGCAACAGGAGGGAGGCTGGACTCTGCTGTTTTCCAGTCGGACACTTGCTGGAGGAAGTAGTCATGCCTGTGGGATAGCAAAGCATCACACCAGTGAGGCGTGGCCCGTCATGATCACTACCTAGATTTCTCAAATAGCAAGATGTTATTCTGCCTGATGCAAAGAGCCAACTCATTGGAAAATACCCTGATGCTGGAAAGATTGAAGGCAGGAGGAGAACAGGGTTTCAGAGGATGAGATGGTTGGATAACATCACTGACTCAATGGACATGAGTTTGTGCAAGCTCCAGGAGATGGTGAAGCACAGGGAAACCTGGCATGCTGGGGTTACAAAGAATCGGACACGACTGAGCAACTGAACAGCAACAATTCTGCCTGTTACTATTTATATATAGTTTTTAAATCCCGGCATTCTCATTAGCTCTAAAGGGAAAAAAAAAATTACCAGTATTTTCATGCAGTAAATTATGCCAAAAATCATAGCAAGTCACATCCAAAAAATCTTTGACTGGTTTAGACTGTTGGAAGGAAAAATCCTTTCACCTGTACATTTTTGAGACATAGCTGTAGAGACAAAGACTTTGTGGGATTGATAGGTAGTTCTGTGTGTGAGAGTGTGTGATTTAACCTACAAGGTTAATCCTTGTATCACTAGGTAATATATCCTATTCTCTCTGGTAGTTTTCTTTGCTCTGATCATCTGCTTCATCTGATATTAATGTAGTTCACTCCTGCTTTTTTAATTTCATTTATTTATTTATTTTTGACTGTGCTGGATCACTGCTTTGTGTGGGCTTTCTCTAGTTGCAGTGAGTGCAGGCTACTTTGGTTGAGGTGTATGGGCTTCTTTTGTTGAAGCGGCTTCTCTTGTTGCAGCGCACAGGCTCGAGGGTACGAGGGCATCAGTAGTTGCAGCTCGTGGACTCAGTTGTTGGGACTCCTGGTCTTTAAAGCACAGGCTCAACAGTTGTGGCACACAGGTTTAAGTTGCTCCTCGGCAGGTGGGATCTCCCTGGACCAGGGATCAAACCAGTGCCTCCCGTGTTGGAGGGCAGATTCTTTGCCACTGAGCTGAAGCCTTTTTTTTTTTTTTAAGCTAAAAGTTTGCATGGTATAGCTTTTTCCATCCTTTAACTGCTAACATACCTGTATCATTGTACATGAGTAGATTTCGTACAAATGACATATAATTGGATCATAGTTTTTAATCCACTGCTATTTCTGTCTTTTTTTAGTGTACTTAGATTACTTGCATTTAATGTGATTATTGGTAAAAGTAAGGCTTATGCCTGCATTTTTATTTTTTGGCTTATTTTTCTTTTCTCTGGTTTCCATTTGTGTTTTCTTTTGCCTGCCTTCCTGTGGGTTGCCTGAGCACTTTTAGAATTCCATGTTGATTTATCTCTACCGATTTTTGAATGTATCTCTTTGTATTGCATTAGCCGTTTCTGTAGTACTGTTATTATATATACGACTCATTACAGCCTACCTGTGTCATCATTTTACCAGTTTCTGTGAAATATAGGAGCCTTTCCTCTCTTTGTGTCTCATTACCTTCTCCAGTTTGCAATTGTTTTAAATATTTCCTCTACAGACATTTAAAGCCACATCACACAACTTTGCTTCAACAATCAAACATAATTAAAAAGACTAAAATGTATTCTACTTAACTCATGTTTTGACTCCTTCCATCGCTCTTTCTTTTTTCCTGATATCCCGGGTTTCTTCCTTTATCCTTTAGAGAGCTAATGTTAGCCCTTCTTTTAGGGTAGTTCTGCCGGCAACATGTTCTCTTAGTTTTCCTTCATCTGCTAATGCCTGGATTTACTCTTTCATTGAGCAACTGAACTGAACTGAACTGAACCCTTTCTTTCCTGGTATTTTCCCTGGATACGGAATTTGGGGCTGACAGTTCTTTCCTCGCAGCACTTAAGAAATGCACCCCTTCCTTCAGGCTTTCACATTTCTGATGAGAAATCTACCGTCATTCAAATTAACATTCAAATTTTTCTCTTTTAAATAAGATGTTCCCCCCTCACTTTCAAGATTTTTTTTTCTTTGTTCTTAGTTTTCAGCAGTTTGACCATGACGGGTCTTAGTGTGGTCTTGTGTTTATTCTGTCTGAGAGTTCATTCAGATTCTTGAATCTGTAGCTTCATATCTTTCGTCACATTTTCATTTTCTTTCAAGTACTTCTAGAGCCATGCCTTCTGTCTTCTTCAAAGACTTGAGTGATGTAGTACATAAACATTTCTGGGGGGTCCCACGGGTGCTTTTTTTTTTTTTTTTTTTCATTGCTTCAGGTCTTAGCTACAGGATCTTCCATTGTGGTACACATGCTTCTCTCTAGTTGTGGCACTTAGCCTTCAGGGCTGGTGGGTTCTGTAGCTGCAGTGGGCTCAGCTGCCCCACAGCAGTGGGACCCCAGCTCCCCAACCAGGGTTTGAACCCACGTCCCCTGTATTGGAAGGCAGACTCAACCACTGGACCACCACAGGAGACCTGGTCCCACAGGTCTTTCAGGTGGTGTTCTTCCCCCCATCCCAAGCTATCTCCTCTTTGTTGTTCAATTTGGGTAATTTCCATTTTTCTATTGGCCAGTATACTGAGTCCCTCCTCTCTCCACTCCAATCTGCTGTGGAACCCATACACTGATTTTTTTTTTTTTTTTTGGCTGTTGTATTTCTATCTTCTAAAATTTCATGTGGTTTTTCTTTATATCTTCTATTTCTTTGCTGAGACTTCTTTTCATTTATTTCAAGCACGTTCATAATTGTTCCTTGAAGGATTTTTATCATGGCTGCTTCAAGCCTGCTGGCAGATAATTCTAACACCCCTGCCATCTCACAAATAGTGTCTATGCCTTATCGTTTTTCATGCGAGTTGAAATTTTTCTGGGTGGCTTCATGAATGAGCTGTGCTTGAAGTGGAGATGTTTTAAGATATTATGTTGTGAGGCTCTGACTCTCACCGAACTCTTCCGATTTCTTCCCCCCATCCCAAGCTATCTCCTCTTTGTTGTTCAATTTGGGTAATTTCCATTTTTCTATTGGCCAGTATACTGAGTCCCTCCTCTCTCCACTCCAATCTGCTGTGGAACCCATACACTGATTTTTTTTTTTTTTTTAGGCTGTTGTATTTCTATCTTCTAAAATTTCATGTGGTTTTTCTTTATATCTTCTATTTCTTTGCTGAGACTTCTTTTCATTTATTTCAAGCAGGTTCATAATTGTTCCTTGAAGGATTTTTATCATGGCTGCTTCAAGCCTGCTGGCAGATAATTCTAACACCCCTGCCATCTCACAAATAGTGTCTATGCCTTATCGTTTTTCATGCGAGTTGAAATTTTTCTGGGTGGCTTCATGAATGAGCTGTGCTTGAAGTGGAGATGTTTTAAGATATTATGTTGTGAGGCTCTGACTCTCACCGAACTCTTCCGATTTAGCTGGCCTCCTCTGATAGCATTCCAGCAGGGGAAGGGGGCTGGTGCCAGCTCATTAATGGTGATCAGGGTTCTGGGTTCCACAAGCCCTCCCCAGATACTACGGGGAAGAGTCAAGACCTGACCCTGCACTAGGCCTCCTCTGACACCATCCCTGGGTGGGGAGGGGAGGGCTTGTGATGCTTTGGTGGGAGGGGGAGCAGATGTGTGGTCTCCACACAGAATCACCGCTGATAACAGGGGTAGGGGGTCTTGTTATTGCCCTTCAAGAAAGGTCCTAGCTCCCTATTTGGCCTTCCCTGATACCACCTT
Source organism: Aepyceros melampus (assembly GCA_006408695.1). NCBI lineage: Eukaryota > Metazoa > Chordata > Mammalia > Artiodactyla > Bovidae > Aepyceros > Aepyceros melampus. Next base: position 589,756 of record SJXQ01005408.1, on the reverse strand, counting down.
TTTTCCAGTGGTCATGTATGGATGTGAGAGTTGGACTGTGAAGAAAGCTGAGTGCCAAAGAATTGATGCTTTTGAACTGTGGTGTTGGAGAAGACTCTTGAGAATCCCTTGGACTGCAAGCAGACCCAACCAGTCCATTCTAAAGGAGATCAGTCCTGAGTGTTCTTTGGAAGGACTGATGCTGAAGCTGAAACTCCAGTACTTTGTCCACTTCATACAAAGAGTTGACTCATTGGAAAAGACTCTGATGCTGGGAGGGATTGGGGGCAGGAGGATAAGGGGACAACAGAGGATGAGATAGCTGGATGGCATCACCAACTCGATGGACATGAGTCTGAGTGAACTCCAGGAGTTGGTGATGGACAGGGGGGCCTGGTGTGCTGCGATTCATGGAGTCGCAAAGAGATCCAACTGAGCGACTGAACTGAATTGAACTGAACACCACCTTAGTCATCAAGGGGGAGGGGGGTTCCCATGGCAAGCTGACAAGGGTAGGGCTCTCTGTTCCCCACTCAGTCTTTGCTGCTAGGCTGGGAGTGAGACTTGGTGGCTCAGATGGTAAAGAATCCACCTGACAATGCAAGAGATATAAGAGACACGGTTTGATCCCTGGGTCAGGAAGATCCCCTGGAGGAGGGCATGGCAATGCACTCCAGTATTCTTGCCTGGAGAACCCCATGGACAGAGGAAACTGGTGCGCTATAGTCCACGGGATCGCAGAGAGTCGGACACTACGGAAGCAACTTACTGTGCACACATGCATGGGGGTGAGACCACAGTGTTCTCTGTAAGTGTCTGCCTGGGCTAAGAAAAGTTATCAGCCAGAAGTTTCTTTCTTGCAAGAATGCCCCAGCTAGGTTTGGACTTTCGTTGACTTCATCCACTTGGCATTTCCCGATTGCAGACTTCTTCAGCTCTAAGACTGGGCTGTCTGAGGCAAAAAAGAAACCCAGAGAACATGCCACTTTGGGGCTCCTCTGCCTTGAGCTCCCCCACTGCACAGATTCCTTCTCTTCACTTTACAATGTCTTCTGAAGCTGGCTTTATATAAAATATCCAGGGTTTTCCTTATACTTACCTGGAGAGGAAAGGGATAGGAAAAGTCTATCCACCTAGCTTCCCAGAAGGCCAGAATCAGTGCTCCTCTTTTTATTTGTTAATCTTAAGATATGTGACTTTGGCCCCCTGTGTTGTTCACTCCCTCAGCCGTGTCAGACTCTTTGTGGCTCCATGGACTACATCAGGCTTCCCTGTCCTTCGCTGTCTCCCGGAGCCTGCTCAAACTCATGTCCACTGAGTCGATGATGCCACCCCACCATCTCATCCTCAGTTGCCCTCTTCTCCTCCTGCCCTCAATCTTTCCCAGCATCAGGGTCTTTTTCAGTGACTCAACGCCCTTGAGTCTTCTGAGAGGTACAAAAATAACTGCATAATCTTAGTTTCAAAAACAGCCAATTTTATTAATTATAAAAGGGAAGAACTACACAATGAGTAATGGTCAGAATGTAAGTTCATCGCACAGTTTCTTGTCTGTGCCTTTTCTCGACTCATTTCTTGCTGAAGCCTTATTTAACCTCTGACACTGCTATTCTACCCTGATTCCACAATAACCAGACAAGATATCGAGGAATGGTATCCAGGAATGGATAACTGACGAGAGAGGGTACTTGATGGCCGGTCTTCTGAGGGCTCATGCCTAGGTGGGACTAGAGGTCCTGTGGGGAGTATGTATGTGGCCAGCTCTGATCTCTAGAAGTATCTGGAGGGAAAGAAGGGAAGACCACTGACTCAAGTAACTTCCGTCAGGGAGCATGCGATAAATTGTCCAACGGAGTTCTGAGGTTGCGGAAAGAGCAGGGTCTCCAGACAGGCTTCGGGTTGGGTCCAGGCGTCTGGTTGCTCTGGCAACAGCAGGTCGGGAGAGGAGGGCATGATTCTGGTGTAATTTAAGGCGGCGGGACATTTGCGTCCTCAGGCACCTCATCACTGGCCATCTCTCATTTACAAGTCAAAGCTTTTATAGAGGTTTGTTTTTGACTACGTGGCTCTCATCCTATTGAAGTCCTGGCACAAAGTCCTCTTTCCAGGACTGCTGAGCCTACCAGAGGGTTTTCCTGTTTCCTCCTTCCATAGGATATGAATGTCAAAGGGCTCGCAAAGCAAAGCCTCTTGTGAAAGGCCAAGTGGAGACTCAATAACCGACTGCCTCCTTTATAATTACCGCTTATGGAAGACACGCATCTCTGCTCCATCTTTGAAGGTTAAAAAACCTCAGTTTTACCCTATCCATCAGTTTCTTTGGGCTTCCCTGTTGGCTCAGAGGGTAAAGAATACGCCTGCAATGCAGGAGACCTGGGTTCGATCGATTTCTTTATGACTGCACTGACCTCATGTGAATGCACTTATGGGCTTTAAATAAGTTTTAAGCATTTTTCATGCTTACACAGGAAAGACTAGCTGAGAACAAGCAACAAAACCAGATTCTTGAGACACACCTACTGATAATTTGAGAAATGCCTATGCTGCTGAGTTGTTAAGACATGGAAATGACCTCGTTTCCATATTTATTTTAAAATGCTCACACCAAAAGAGAAAAGATGCAAAGCAGCACTTTTTTTTTTTTTTTGCAAACATGGAAATTACCTCCTGGTGCTAAAGTCTACCAAGCCAGGAGTTATAACATTCCCCAAAGGTGGGAAGAAGTCAGTGTTCCTTTATTTCTCTTTGAATTTCATGATCAAGTGGGTGAAATCTGAAAGATAAATGAAATCAGGTATTCCAGCTGTGTAGATGTTAAATTCACTCACCTCTGCTCCCCTTTACCATATTTTTTTTTTCACTGATGCCATTTCCCCTCTGTGGGACTTATCATATATCAACTGGAAGCCACTTTCTCCGGTGACACTCAGTTGATTTCATTTGAACTTTTGACCTCAGTTGATTTCATTTTTCTGTATAACACTGAGTTGGTTGCCTGTGGCCTTTAACTTGGTAACTCATCGCAAACTTGTAGCTTAACACAGAAGGTCATCTTCTCACAGTTCTGGAAGCAGATAGTCCAATGTCAGTGTCACTGGGCTGACATTAAGGTGTGAACAGGCCGCGCTCCCTCCAGAGGCTCCACAGAAGCACTTGTTCCTTCCTTGGGTATCTGTTGGTTTCCAGCGTTCCTGGGCTTGTGGCTGCATCACTCCAGTCTTCAAGGCTAGCATCTTCAATTCTCTCTGCTCCATCCTCAGACTGCCCTCTCATCTGTGTGTATAAAAATCTTCTCTGCCTCTCTTTCTCTTTTTAAAAGTCTTTATTGAATTTTACAGTATTGTTTCTATTTTATGGTTTTTTGTTTTTTGTTTTTTGTTTTTTTTGGCCAGGAGGCATGTGGGATTTTAGCTCCTCAACCAGGGATTGAAACCACACCCCCTGTGTTGGAAGGTGAAGTCTTAACCACTGGACCACCAGGGAAGTCCCTCTGCCTCTCTTTTGTAAGGACATTTGTGATGGCATTTCAGACTCACATAATCCAGAAGAAACACCCTAGCTCAAGGTCCTTCGCTGAATCGTATCTTTGCCATGTAAGGTAACATTCATAATCCAGGGATTAGGACATAGATGCCTAATGGAGGGTCATTTTTTAACATACCACACCGCCTCTGTGGCAACAATTCCTAACTTCCTGTCTTCAGTATGGCAGTTTCTTACAAAACTAAACATAATCCTGTTCCTTAATACTTACTCAGAGCTTTGAAAACATGTCTACACAAAAATATGCACACCGATGTTTACAGCAGCTTTATTCATAATTGCTAAAACTTGGAAGCAACCACAACATCCTTCAATAAGTGACTGAATAGATAAATTGTGGCACACCCAGACAGTAGACTATTACTCAGCAATAAAAAGAAATGAGCTGTCAAGCCATGAATTGGAAAAACATTAAATGCATAATATGAATTGAAAGAAGGCAGTATGAAAAGGCTGTCTAGGGTATGATTCCAACTATGTGGAAGGATTAGTTAGTTGCTCAGTCCTGTCTGGCTCTTGTGACCCCATGGACTGTAGCCCGCCAGGCCCCTCTGTCCATGGAATTCTCCAGTCAAGAATCCTGGACTGGGTTGCCATTCCCTTCTCCAGGGACTCTGCCCCACCCAGGGATTAAATCTGAGGCTCTTGCATTGCAGGCAGTTTCTTTACTGCCTGAGCCACCAGGGGAGAAGGAAGAAGACAGTATGAAAAGGCTGTATATGATATGATTCCAACTATATAACGTTCTGGAAAAGGCAAAACTAGGGAGGCAGTAAAAAGATCAGTGGTTGCCAGGGGTTAAAAGGTAGGGAAGAATGAACAGATAGAGCTCAGAGGATTTTCAGGGAAGTGAAACTGCCCTGCATGATACTATAACCATGGACATATGTCACTGTGTGTGTGTGTGCATGCTAAGTCGCTTCAGTCAAGTCCGATTTTTTGCAACCCATGGACTGTAGCCCGCCAGGCTCCTCTGTCCGTGGGATGGGTTGCCATGCCTGCTCCGGGGGATCTTCCTGACCCGGGGACCAAAACTGCCTCTCCTGCTGCTCTAGCATCACAGGCGGATTCTTCACCGCTGAGCCCCCAGGGAAGCCCTCTATGTCACTATGCTCACTGTATGTCACATATACTCACATATGCCACCATATTGGGGCCCCATCTGCCCCCAAATATAGCATGTACAACACCAAAAGTGAAATAAAGCTGGACTTTGCTGCTAAGTCACGTCAGTCATGTCGACTCTGTGCGACCCCATAGACGGCGGCCCACCAGGCTCCCGTCCCTGGGATTCTCCAGGCAAGCACACTGGAGTGGGTTGCCATTTCCTTCACCAGTGCGTGAAAGTGAAGTTGCTCAGTCCTGTCCAACTCTTTGCAGTCCCATGGACTGCAGCCTACCAGGCTCCTCCGTCCATGGGATTTCCCAGGCAAGAGTACTGGAGTGGGTTGCCATTGCCTTCTTCGAAACTGGACTTTGGGTGATGATAAAGTATCCACGTAGCTGGGTCATTTGTATCAAGTACATCTCTCTGGTGAGAGAGATTTACTAGTCAGGGAGGCTGTGTGTGTTTGGAGAAGGGTAGTATATGAGAAGTCTTTCCTTTCTGGTCTATTTTGCTGTGAACCTAAAACTACCCTGAAAAGTCAGTCTGTTTTTTCAAAAGGACATTGGCTCCCAGAAGTCACAGACAAAGGACCGCAATCCAAAGACAGAGAGGATGCACGGATGACAAGCAGCCCTGGAAAGGTGAGTCAACTTTACTAGCGACTGAGGAACAGCAAACTGAGACGCTGATGAGTTATCACCACTAGGACCCCCAGTCCAACAGCAAAAAGAAAACTAGTACTGATGCCAAACGCTGGTGAAGACAGAGAAACAGGGTAACTCACACGTGGCTGATGAGAATGTAAAGTGATACCATCATTCTGGAAAACAGTTTGGCAGTTTCTTCAAAAACTCTTTGCGACCCCATGGACTGTAGCCCACCAGGCTCCTCTGTCCATGGGATTTTCCAGGTAAGAATACTGGAGTGGGTTGCCATGCCCTCCTCCAGGGGATCTTCTGTACAACTTGGCAATCACATCCCTAGGCATCTACCCAGAAATGAAGTGCAAATGGATGTGCATACACAAAGCCATACAAAACTGTTCATGGTCCCTTTATTTCTAATAACCCCAAACTGGGAACAACTACAAAACCTGTCCTACAATAAGTGAACAGCTAAACTGTGGTTCATCTACTTTCTGGAATCCTACTTACAATGAAAAGCAGCAAGCTATTGAGACATACAGTGACTTGGATGGATCTCAGGGGATTTAGACTGGGTGGAAAAAGCCAAGCTCAGAGGCACACACTGTACGTGTGTGTGTGTCAGCTGCTCTCATCCTTAGTCACTCAGTCATGTCCGACTCTTTGTGACCCCATGAACTGTAGCCCGCCAGGCTCCTCTGCCCATAGGATTTCTCAGGCAAGAATACTGGAGTGGGTTGCCATTTCCTTTTCCAGGGAATCACCCCAACCCAGGGATCGAACCTGGGTCTCCTGCATTGCAAGCAGATTCTTTACCCGCTGAGCCATCAGGAAAGTTCCATTAATTTCTCAGTTGTGTCTAACTCTTTGCGACCGCATAGACTGTAGTGGGCCAGGCTCCTCTGTTCATGGGATTCTCCAGGCAAGAATACTGGCGTCGCCAGTCCCTTCTCCAGCAGATCTTCCTGACCAAGGGATCAAACCCAGGTCTCCTGCATTGCATGCAGATTCTTTACAGTCTGAGCCACCAGGGAAGCCCCCACATACTGTATTTACACAGTATTTATCCATTTATAGAACATGTTCTAAATGACAAAGTTATAGAGAGGGCCACAGCTTGGTGGTTCCTGGGGACTGGGGGTGGTGGGGAGGGGACTCTTGTGATGGAACTGTTCTGTGTTTTGATTGCAATGGTAGGTCCACAGATCCACACATGTGATAAAACGGCATGGAACCAAATACATCCGTTGTATCAATGTCAGTTTGCTGATTGTGACATTACACTGTAGATACCTAAAATGTAACCAAACTACATAAGGGTATACGGGACCTCCCTGTTCTATCTTTGCAGCTTCTGTATGCTTAAAATTATTTCAAAATCAAAAGCTTTTTTAAAGTCTTGTCCTTCTCATAGCCAGCCAGTGAATGGCTTACTGGTGTTTTAGGATGACCAGCCCTCTCCCTCCCCAAACCACTAGGACAGGCTTCCCTGGAACATAAACACCATACAGACAACACTGTGGAGACCGGGTTACCCCGAGAATACCCTTACCTCTGATTCAGAGCCAGAATTCCACCCTTTGCCCACTGGAGGCTCTCCGCACAGCCCAGGCCAGCTCCCTCTCCAGCTCAGCTCCTGCCTGCCTCCTCCCTCTTCCCCAGCTCGGCCAGCATGAGGCTGGGACGGGGTCAGCAGTGGGGGGCCGTGGGGGGAGCCCGGGGCCCATCCTTAGGGGCTCCCCCCGTGGCCGGCACCCACCAGTCCTGGCCCCAGACTGCACCCTGGTGCTCCATTGTCCTCTTGGGTCCCACACCCCAGAGGCCGGTTCCAGGCCCAACTCCATCACAGCAAAGTCAGGAGAACTTTCTCCCTGGAAGAAAGTGAAAGTGAAGTCACTGAGTTGTGCCTGACTCTTTTCGACCCCATGGACAGTAGTAGCCTGCACTAGGCTCTTCCGTCTGCGGGATTTTCTAGGCAAGAGTACTGGAGTGGGTTGCCATTTCCTTCTCGGGGGACTCTTCCCGACCCAGGGATTGAACCCAGGTCTCCCGCATTGTAGACCGACGCTTTACCATCTGAGCCACCAGGGAAGTCCTTCTCCTGGGAAGGGGAAAGCTAAATTTCATGGGTTGGTTCCCAAGGGCATCTGGGTCCCTCTGGCTAGTTGGGATCCAGCGGGCTACAGGCTACCCTAGAAAGCGAACCACTTTGTCGTTGTTGTTTAGTCACTAAGTTGTGTCCAACTCTTTTGTGACCCCCCCATGGACTGTAGCCCACCAGGCTCCTCTGGGATTCCATGGGATTCTCCAGGTAAGAATACTGGAATGGATTCCCGTTTCCTCCTCCAGAGGATCTTTCCCACCCAGGGATCGAACCTGGGTCTCCTGCATTGCAGGCAGATTCTTTACCAATGAGCCACCAGGGAAGCCCAGAAAGCTAACCACCACCCATGTGCCATTACCTACAGAGGACATTGTACTCGTGTCCCCCGTTTCCTACTGGACCACAATCCAGCTTAGAGTTAGGACTTGCTCTGCTAAGGTGGAAAGTCTGAGTCATCTTTATGCTAACATAACCCCTGTGAGTAATGCCTTAAACTATCTGCCAAACGTCCAGCCAGCTTCTGCCTTATATTATAATGTATTGACTCTGTGGGCACAGTGACTCTGCAGGTTATTCTTAATGAGGGCACCAGCTTCAGATTTTTATATTTGTATGTATGGGACTGCATGCTTCTATGACGAACCTAAAATTCTTTAACATTTGCTTAAAAAAATGTTGTGTTTGAAAAAAGACTTTTCATAGGGCTGTTATATCATTTTGCAGATGCCAATAAAAAGAGAGCTTAGGTTTATTAATTTTAAAAAATGAAGATCTAAAAAAAAAAAATGAAGATCTGTGACACTAAATGGAAAAGACCGTTTCCTTGCACTGGGTTCCGTGTGTCATTTAAATACATAACTGTGTTCTTCACTTTTAATGGCATTATGGAGAACTAATGTGGCCTGGTATTGCCTTTAGATGGCATCTGATCTTTTGCCAGGAAGCTTGGCAGTCATTTCTTTTAGGTTTAATGGTTGCCCAGGCCGGGAAGAGGTAAACAATGCCTGGAAGGTAAGCAAAGTAATTATGAGAAAAAAAGGCTGGAGCCTACCCCTGCCGTATGATCCAGCCATTCTACCCCTCAAGAAGTGAAACCTTATATCCGAATAATGACATATACTAATGCCCTACAGTTTCCCATGGTGGACATTCTCCTTTTTGGCAACCAGCAATAAACCAACTTTGCTCAAAAGTATAGGTGTCGCCAATCTTTGCCTTGAAGGTATTTACACAAATGAGAGTTTCCACCACAATTCAACCTGAGTATTCACTGCATTGGACCAAGATTTTCAGTGTAATAATATACACATCTGAGACTCCTAATACCTGTTCATATTAAAGTGCCATCCTGCCCAGGGGTGGTTGAAAGCTCATGCTGAATAAAGCTGTGATCTTTTGTTGGAAAAAATAAAAAACAACTGCTGAGCAGATAGCTTCGGTCTCTCACTTAGAGATCTGGAAGCAGGTTTCCGCCATGAGAAGTTTGGCTGCACCTGCTCTTTACTTAGCATAGTCTCACCGCAGGGAGACATCTTTGCTCGCTTCCCCAAGAAATGGTAATTGTCAGCTCTGGCCCATGATTGAAATAGACAGATTCTGGACTTGCCATTGAACAAAATGGTATTGTCCTAACCGTAGGCAAGAATTTCCAATTCCACACATTTGCCTCTCACATCCTAAAGTGCTCCCAAGTTTGGGAATGCAGGCAGATTATGTTTCTACAGCCAGGGGCTGAGCTGGTCCAGCACTGGTGTTTGAGGATGACCAGTCCTCTGCCTCCCCAGACCAGTAGAACAAGTGCCCCTGGAACCATGAACACCCCACAGACAAAGCTCCAGGGACCAGGGATACCCTTCTCTCTGATTCAGAACCTTCTAAGAAGGAGCTGAGAAGCTGAGAAGCCAAGGGTGATCTGACCATCTCATGTCCATCAGCATGGTGGGAACCTTCCCTCTCTGCCTCTAACTTCTGCAAATGGGTTCTTTTCCATAGTTCTTGGGCTTTTTCTTCCTTGAGACCACTTCAATTCCTGTGAAAGTGAAAGTGTTATTCACTTAGTCATGTCTGATTCTTTTCGACCCCATGGACTGTAGCCCGAAAAACTCCCCTCTCCATGGCAAGAATAATGGAGTGGGTTGCCATTCCCTTCTCCAGGGGATCTTCCCAACCCAGGGATCAAACTCAGATCTCCAGCATTGCAGGAGAATTCTTTACCATCTGAGTCATCCTGAGGAAATTCTAATTGCCTACATACAGTTGGGAATGATTATGAAATCTTATCCCATCAGAAGTCACCAATATCCCCAAGGTGCTCATGTTTCAGAGTGGATGAATAAACCAGAAACAAGGAAACTATTGCTCAGTTTGAGTTTTAAGAACAATTTTTTTAAGCAACTATAAGTCATGAAAGCAAGGGTTTGGGGTT
>SJXQ01005408.1:547992-575630 GCA_006408695.1 Aepyceros melampus | reverse complement strand
GGGGGGGGGGAGGATCATTTCCCAAACAGAGGCCCACTAGTCCCCGATGGAGACTCTTCTAACCAGGGTGGTGTTTGTAAAGCCCTGCTTTTGTTTGGAGAAGGCTCCTTGTAAAATCTTTGAAAATGTTTCCTGTTTTCCATGCAGGAGGTCCCTGGAACCTTTCCACGGGCTGTCGTCGGGCCCCTTTCCTTTAGATTTTACTGTCTCTCTTTGCACCATATCAGAATCTAAGCCAAACTGAAACATCACCCCTGCGCAGCAGGAAGTAGTCGTGTTTTTAGTGTGAGACCCTTCCCCCAAGGATGGGGTGCCATCAGCCCGTGTCCTAAGCTGCAGGCTCACTGGCAGGACCTGGGGTCCCCCTTAGCCTCAGCAAAAGCACCATGTGGGCTGGCGCGGAGCCGCACACAAGGCGCAGCCTTTCCTCATGTGTCCTCCAGCCACGGGGCTTTCAGCGAAGGCTGAACGTGCCCGGGGGTGCCCACCGCCCAGCCTCTGAGTGCCTCGGCAGCCGCGAAGGTGGACCCAAGACTCTGCACCCAATTCCGAGGTCTGAGGTTCCTTCCAACCCACCAAGCAGTTCTCAGACATCTGGGTGTCCTACAGTTCAGCTCAGTTCTGACGCTGTTCACCCTCCACCGGGGATGGGCTGGCGCTCAGCATTTCACACATGGACACTTTTGAACATCCTTGATGTTAAAACTCATCTCTCTAGCTTCATGTCCCCCCAGGGTTCTGGAAGTCACTGTTTGTAAGTTGATAAATGATGATCCCAACACATTTTGTTCTGTCCAGTTTAACAGCACTGAGATTGGAAGGGGCTGCTATGCTATCATTCAAACACAATAAATACGTTGACTTGGAGATGGCCTTTAAAAACAGAGTTATCTCCTTACATGCGCTCCCCAGACTTTCTGTTTGTTATAGCAATCTCATTCTCTGAGGAAATGAGTTAGAAATGATACAGAATGATCTAGAAGATAGACGATAGATAGGTATTTTTAAAAGCAAGATGTAGAATGGGGTATAAAGTGTTCCGTTTGCATTTCAAATATAAAAGGAAAAGGGCGACTATAAACATTTGTGTGCATGCAGACCCTGGGGTGGAATTCAGACAGAAAGACGCGAAATCCTGGGGAGGGGACACAGTGGCTGAGTGTCCAAGGGGAGGACTTCCAGCTGTCTGTTCTTTGTGTGTGTTTCGGCTTTTGTAATAGATAAATCCATTTGAAAACTTCATCCTCTTAAATGCAGTTATTCTGGTCTGCTAATTCTGCCATTATTCCAGTGTTCATGATTTTTTTTCGTCATTTCTCTAGTAGGAGTGGACCACGTTACTTATATAATTTAAAAAGTGAAGGGATCATTTATTGCAGCCAGGTGCGGTGGGACAACTGTGTATACCTCATACATCTACACACAAATCCATACAGGGAGACACAGAGACACACACCTCCAAGGCAGAGCAGACCTTGCAGAGGGTCAGCGCTTTGGTTACTGAAGTCCTTGCCAGGGCCCACAGTTCCCTTCCAAGCTGTATAATAAAGAAGCCATTTCACTTTCTACTTCCTCTATAAATTCTCTATAAATCCAACCCACTGTTCTTCAAACATGTGGGTTCTAGAGGGAGAAACTGAGATGGATCACCCTAGGTCTGTTCTGCTCTACCACCAGGACAACGTCTCTCCCAGGCTCAGCTTCATTCATTTCAATAAATGCTACTTTCATTTTTTAAATCACATAAGTAACTTGGTCCACTCCTAGGTGGACCAAGAGGATCGGGTAGGCTCCTGTGGGCTGCCCAGGACATTATTTCTCTGGTAACATGTGCTCAGAATACCAGACTTCCGGCCTCAGGCAGTTCACAGGTTAGAGGTCTACTTTGTCCCAGTGGATTTTCTCAGTGTTTGTCTGTGTTTCCTGTGGTGTGCTGATGGTTTATAAGCCAGACTCTCTAGCAGCAGGGGAAACACTCAGACTGGCCAAGCCCCAGGGTCCCTAAGCTGTGTGTTATTTATGGTGAGTTCCCGTTGACATCACGTACTACGCTTGGCTTCCCCCACGTACTAACGAGATACTTTAAGTGGGATTTATTTCTTGGCATTTGACCTAAAAGGAAAAGCCTCAGGGTTATGCCTCTCACTGGGGAACACTGACAGAACTTTCCTTTCTCCTGGTTTCCCTCACCCTACTGCTCGCCACCCTTTCCAGTAAAATCTCTTGCTTCATCAGCACATGTGTCTCCTCAGACAATTCATTTCCGAGTGTTAGACAAGAGCCCAGTTTTGGGCCCTGGAAGGGGTCCCCCTTCCTGCAACAAATGGCAGCTCTGCTGGGGACTCTTCTTCACTGCGACTGACATCCTGATCACTCAGGGTACTCAGAGGCCAGCTTGCCTGGACCAGACCCAGCGACCAGACCTTGGGACCCTTCTGTCCCTGGTCTCCTCCTGACTCGGACAACTGGCCAGAGTGCCCTGACCGGGTGAGGAGCAAGAGACTTTACTGACTTCTCTTCCCTTCCCTCTCTCTTTCCTCTCCTTAACCCTTCTTATCCTTCCCATTTTTTCTAGTCCCTGAGTCCCGGATGCAGGAATCTGGTCGAAGGGCCTTAGCCTCAGCTAAGAGGATTGGAGACTGATCACCTCCTCTTGGCAGAGAACTCGAATTCTGGGCTTCCCTGATAGCTCAGTTGGTAAAGAATTCACCTGCAATGCAGGAGACCCTGGTTTGATTCCTGGGTTGGGAATGATCCTCTAGAGAAGGGATACCCACTCCAGTATTCTTGGGTTTCCCTTGTGACTCAGCTGGTAAAGAATCCACCTGCAATGTGGGAGATCTGTGTTCAATCCCTAGATCAAAAGATCCCCTGGAGAAGGGAACAGCTACCCACTCCAGTATTCTGGCCTGGAGAATCCCATGGACAGTATGATCCATGGAGTCGCAAAGAGTCGGACACGACTGAGTGACTTTCACTTTTTGTTACTATACTCAGCAAGCCCTGCCATGCTTGTCTCACGTGAGTGACAATCTCCACTCACGTTCCCTCCCCCAACCCGATGCTTCTGGAGCCTGGTTCAGCTAGCTGCTCTCCTTACCCCTGTCTCACGTTTCCTTCACTCTTGAAGATCCTTTATGATGAGAAAATGCACCCTCAAAGTGAAGGGGTGTCCATCTGTCCAGTGGCAAAGATGGCAGTTGGGTTTCAGAAGGGATACTAAGTACTTCTGGAGTTTCTTTTTTTTTTTTTAATTTATTTTATTGAGGAATAGTTAATTTGGCTTCCCTGGTACCTCAGATGGTAAAGAATCCACCTGCAATGGAGGAGACCTGGGTTCGATCCCTGGGTCAAGAAGATCCCCCGGATAAGGGAATGGCTACCCACTCCACTATTCTTGCCGGGAGAGTTTCACAGACAGAGGAACCTGGTGGGCTATAGTTCATGGGGTCACAAAGAGCCAGACGTGCCTAAGCAACTAACATTCTCCTTGTCATTGTCATGGCTGATTTACAATGTTGTATTAGTTTCCGGTGTGCAGCAAAGTGACTCAGTTATACATATATGTGTCTTTATACACACACACACACATATATATACTTTTCATATTCTTTTTCATTATGATTTATTAAAGAATGTTGAAAATAGTTCTTTGTGCTGTATAGTAGGACATTGTTGTTTATGCATTCTATACATAAGAGTTTGCATCTGCTAATCCCAAACTCCCAATCTGTCCCTCCCACCTGTCTGTTCTCTATATCTATGAGTCTGTTTCTCTTTCATGGGTAAGTTCGTTTGAGAACTTATATATATATATATGGCTATGCCATGTGACATGCAGAATCTTAGTTCCCTGACCAGGAATCAAACCCATGCTCTCTACAGTAGAAGTGCAGAGTCGTAACCACTGGATTGCAAGGGAATTCCCTTGTGTCGTATCTTAGATTTCACATATAAGTGATATCATATGGTATTTGTTTTTCTCTTTCTGACCTACTTCACTTGGTGCAATAGGCCCATCCTTGTTGCTGTGCATGGCATATTTTATTCCTTTTTGTGCCTGAGTAGTATTTCATTGTGTCTCTGTACCACATCGTTATCCATTCACTGTTGATGGACGTTTAGGCTGTTTCTATATCTCCGCTGTTGTGGATGTCACTGCTATGAACACTGGGGTGCATGCATCTTTTCAAATTGTAGTTTTACAGGGACATATGCCCTGGAGAGGGATTGCTGGAGCATATGGTAACTCTATGTTTAGTTTTTTGAGGAATCTTAATACTGTTTTCCATAGTGACTGCACCAACTTATATTCCCACCAGCAGTGTAGGAGGGTGCCCTTTTCTTTCTGGAGTTTTTTGACATGCCACTGGGCACAACATAAATGTATACTTCAAAGTCTGCCACAGAAATTGATTATAGATAAACAGGTCTTGAAGCAAATCTCAGATAAGAATATCTATAGTCTTAAGAGCAATCAGTGAGTGATTATTTACATTATGAATTTAATCTTTCAAGAAATTGTGTAAAAGTAACACAGTATTGCAGAAACTAAGAAGGAATTCAATCACTAACATGACCCCTCTTGACATTTTGGATATTTATGATCGTTTACTATTTATCCTATGCACATTTTGTATAGATGGATTTACAATCTGATGTCTTATTTCCTAAACTCTAAGTTGCTTCCATGTGCTTTAAAGTGTTAATATTTATAATTAGGATGGCTGTTTATTAGATTGCCTGTCGAACATGCCCTAATCTGTTGTGCAAATTGTTCCAGCTCTAGCCACTGGGAGCTCTTTTTGCTTGGCTCCCGTGTCCCTTTGACATACCCCTATGTTTGTTTTTTTTGGACTTGCTTACTTTCTGCTACTAAAGATGCTTCAGGTTCATCTTGTGTATTCTCCACCCCAGCCATTTCTCTAAGGCATTCTGGTTCCTTTAATTGGAGAATGTTTATTTAGAAACAAAGACCTTCGTACTAGTTTCATTGACTTTTAAAGAAATGTTTATTTACCTATTTGGCTGCATCGGGTTGCAGCATGCAGGATCTTCGTTGCGGAAAGGGCTTAGTTACCTCAGAGCACTTAGGATCTTAGTTCCGCAACCACCACCCCTGCATTGCAGATAGATTTTTAACCACTGGACCATCAGGGAAGATCTAATGAAAGAGGTCCTGCAAACCCCAGTGATACTGACCGTTTTCTTAATTTGTTGTATAGGACATGATAAAGATAAGAGGAGAAATCCATTAAGAACAGAAAGAAAAAAACATTAAAGAGGAAGGCTGATGATGACAGTTAAAATACCAGATTCGGCCACGTCTAAAGCCAGAAGCTTTAGACAAACCAGTCCATCCTAAAGGAAATCAACCCTGAATACTCACTGGAAGGACTGATACTGAAGCTCCAATACTTTGGCCACCCGAGGCAAAGAACTGACTCATTAGAAAAGACCCTGATGCTGGGAAAAATTGAAGACAGGAGGAGCAGGGGACGACAGAGGACGAGATGGTTGGATGGCATCACCGACTCAATGGACGTGAGTTTGAGCAAGCTCCGGGAGTTGGTGAAGGACAGGGAGGGCTGGCTGCAGTCCATGGGGTCGCAAAGAGTCAGACACAACTGAGTGACGGAACAACAAAAGCCAGAAGCAGCCCAGATGTGTTAGTAACATGAGCCATGAATTCCTTTTTTGTTAATGGCAATCTGAGTTATGTCTGCGTCACTCCCAATTGCAAGAGTTACATACTTAAATAAACAATAACTTGCACAGGTTATTCACTGAGGTTCTGTTATAAATCAAACCAAGGGTCTGATGGCAGCCAGTGTGCCCAGAAAAAAAACTCTCTACAAAACTCTATTTTGGTCCAGTCTGTACTTTTTTCTCTATGCTCCAGACCCCTGGGTTTGCAGGGGGTTCTCTCCCCTTTTAACACTATGGAAACTCTGTGTCACGTCTCAAGTAGACCCAGTGAGCATCCTCTCAACTGTGAGGGCACAGGGCATGGCCACGAGCCCAATATTTTGTCGGCTGCAGTGTTACCTAAATTTACAAATGTGTTTTGGCGTCACAAGAAAATCATCAGGCCATGCTTAAACTATAGATGACCCCCACTGGGATGCTTTCTCATAGCTGGTTATTGTATTTCTGCCCTGTTTTTCAGATATTGTATGGCATAATAGCAATGCCCATCTGGACAATTCCAGCCTGCACAACTCCCACCAGCATTTTAGGCTCCAAAAGCTCGGTAGAAACAGTGCCCAGAGCTCCTCCTGGCATCGTAACTGCTTACCAGCAGGCAGTCCTAAGAACCGATGCCACAAACGACATCATAGAACTACTTCTCGGTTTTCTTTCAATGGACACTGGCCAGAAGGCTGGGGGTGGGGAGTGCCCTAGCAGATCTGCAGAGACAGCTTGTCCTGACCACAGGAAAAAACCAGAAGCTTCTAACAGGGTGGGAGTAGGGAGCAGAGTCCAGGGCAGCATCGTACAGTGAGGACTCTTCACCAGCTTCACACAAAATCTACTTTTGATCCCTGGCTGAAAGAGAAAGACTGGAACTAAGCAATGTCCCCCTCCAGGGTTAAGCACACAATGACACGTGTTAGAAATTCCAGTCCTCATTCTGGGGTCTCATGTTACTAAGGGTCAGAGTGATCAGTAGCTAACTTTGGGTGTGGGCAGTGGTGGAAGGGTGGTCCATTGTTTCCCTGTGGTTATAGTCTGGGGGTCAGTACGGCTGTCAATGCCTGGTCGCCTTGGCGGGCTGCCCACGGAGATTTCCTGGGGGCACAAGAGGAAGACAGAACATTCCAGACAGAGGCAGGGCTCCCGTCACCCCTGGCTTGTTGACTTCTCCTTCAGCAACTAGGAAACGAAACGTTTCCATCATTATGATGTAACGAGGAAGCTGTTTTTGAAATCCTGACTGATAAATTCTCCTCTTGGTCCCCCGGGGTTGTTTCTCTTCTTCCTTCTTCTTCTTCTGGCAGCCTGGCCTTCAGGAGAAAAAAAAAAGAGCAGAGATGAGGCCAAAATAGGGAAGAAGGCCGATGATAAGAGAAGCCCCAACAGACTCGAAGGGGAGGAGAGTTCACTTCTTCTCGGGATCAAAATCCCAGGGGGACGGGGATGAATTGAAACACCAAGTTAGGGGAGAGAAGCAGGCAGGAAATCCCCGAGCAGAATTCTGGCTCTGGCCTCCCCAGGGGCAGCCTGGGAAGAAGATCAAACGCTGAGGCTTGTGTGGGTATCAGGCTGCAGCCAGCCTCCATCAGCCCGATTAGAAGCTCAGCCTGGGGCACTCGTGTAGGCAGTCCCCACTCCTGCCAGGGCCCTGATCCCTGCCAGGAGAGGAGGGACGCATCCAGACAGAAGGGTCTCTCTTTCTCTTTAGTTGCTAAGCCGTGTCCAGCTCTTGCAACCCCATGGATTGTAGCCCACCAGACTTCTCTGTCCTTAGGATTCTCCAGGCAAGAATCCTGGAGTGTGTTGCCATTTCCTTCTCCAGGGGATCTTCCCGACCCAGGGATTGAACCTGGGTCTGCTGTACTGCAGGCAGATTCTTTTCCGACTGAGCTACGAGGGAAGCCCAGACGGAAGGGGAGAGTGCCAACCCACGTGCTTCTGCATGATGGCAGGAGGACCTGGGAGCCAGCACCGGGACCCAGTGGGCCCGCAGGACAGGAGGGCGAGGACCAAGACCCGGGGCAATGCACACCAGCTCCATCCCCAAGCTCCAGGCAGGACACGAGGGAGCCTCTGGCATGCAGTCATCCACCCGTCTGCTGCCGAGGAGACAGCGAGAACATGGAGAAAGGGTCATGGAGGCCCCTGGGCTCCTGCTGCACCCCAAAACCCCATCATCTTGAAAGGGAGAAGAGAGAGAACGCTCCCAAGGAGGAAGGCGTTTCCTGGTGGAAACTAGAACTTCCACTTAGCATCTACCTGGAAGGAGAGCGAGTTAACCCCGGAGAACTTCATGCTGAGAGGAAGCAGCATCCCTTTCATGAGTTCTGAACTTAGCCATCAGCAAATATGGATCGCATGCCTCCTGCAATGTGTGTGCCAGCAAGGAGAGACCAAGTTCCCACCCTGGTGTGGCTTAGATCCTTGCAAGGGGAGATGGAAATATTCACTATTTGGGAGGATGAAAGAAGAGCTTTTATGGGCTGTGTTAGGTCCCACCCCAAATTCATATGCTGATGTCCTAACCCCCAGTACCACGAATGTGACTGAATTTGGAGACAAAGCTTTAAAAAAAAAAAAAAAAGATATATTTCTTTTTGGCTGTGCTGGGTCTTTGTTGCTCCATGCAGGCTTTTTTCTAGTTGTGGCTTGCGGGCTTCTCTTGTAGATCACAGGCTCTAGGAGTCTGTCTCTCTGAATTTGATCACTCTTGGTACCTTGTGTAAGTAGAATCACACAGAATGTGTCCTTTTGTGACTGGCTTTTTTTCCACTTAGCATAATGTCTTCAAGGTTCCTCCATGTTGCAGCCCGGGTCAGAATGTCCTTGCTTTTAAAGATAGTGATTGTCCATTGTAATGTATATCACACTGTGGTTATCCAGTCGTCTGTTGATGGCTAGTTGGGCTCTTTCCTCCTTTTGGCTATTGTGAGTAATGTCTCTGAGAACTTGCTTACTTTTCTTTTGGATATATATACCCAGAAATGAAATTGCTGGATCATATGGAAGTTCTCTGGAGAAGGAAATGACTACCCACTCCAGTATTCTTGCCTAGAGAATCCCACGGACAGAGAGGAACCTGGCGGGCTACAGTCCATGGAGTTGCAGAGTGGGACACAGCTGAGCAACTAATGCTTTCACTTTTCATGGAAATTCTATTTCTGAATCATATGACAAAAATAGAATTTCATATGAATTGTATGAATCATATTCTGGGGTTTTTTTTTGTTTTTTTTTTTTTGAGGTAAGCTCTACGTTTTTGAAAGCTAAGATCCAGCAACATGTTAGGTACATGGTTTGTTTTTTACTGTGAGGGAGGGTTCTACTTATTAAAAACAATGGTGTCATCACCTGCGCTTGCATGACAAACCCAACACACATCAGAGCAAGAATTCTCACCTTCCTAGGGGGACCATCAGTCCCCAAAACATTCATTTTAAATCCTCTACATAAAAATGCTTTTATTTATGGGAACTTGAGTATACCCAAATGCTATATCCTAGCTTAATAAATCTTAATAAAATCTTCTTTTTGAAGATACTCTTATTTATTGTGTGTTTTGCCTATAATTTCTAGCCAAAAACAACAACAGAATTTATGGTTTTTATTTATGATGACGCAGTTCATTGTTGTACTAAAGAGTAGATTACAACCCTTGGAGGAAATGACAGCCGAGTAATGCAGTGAGACGATTACTGCGGTCTGTTCCTCCTCTTTTACATGCCCAGGAGGTGTGCACATTTTGTTAATCGATTTATACGATCATCTCATAAATGGTGGCCAGCTTAATAGTAGTCATCTGATTGTCAGTGACTCACCTCCGGCCACTAACCTGGTGATTCCTGAAAAATTACCCATAAGAATGTAAACTATATCCAAGCTTTAGCCCACTTTCTAAACAGAGAATCTGCCCACCAGAATCACCTGGACATGTTAACCCACAGAAACCTCAGGCCCACTCCAATCTGCATCTTAGGATCTCTGGGACTGGTGGCCTGGAATCTTGTTTTCCAAAAGCCCCTCAGATGATTCCAATTTGGGAAGGATTTAAATGAAAAGAGCTTATAAAATAGAGTTCCAGTCCTTTCAGGGTAACTGGAATAACATAGTGTTTAAGTCTGGTTTTTCTGCATTACAGGAGCTACTACTGCCCAGGGTGCTTCCCTGGATGTCAGAAGACCGCACTGAGGATTAACCTGGCAGACAATGAATGTGAGAACAAGACGCCTTCCATCAGCGGCAGGTCCTTTTGCCCTTTAGGACATTCTCCAGCCATCGCTTTGTACCCTGGCTCAGGGGTCAGCACGAGGGGCAGAAAGGCCTGCAGGCATCCTAAGGGCCAGCCCTGGTTAGGGACTGATTTGCTGGTCTCCTCCTTTCCCACGCGGAAGCCTCAGTCTGCCCCGGGGGATACTGCACTTCTGTACTGGCTGGGGGAGGAAAAAGAGACCTCTATTCCCAGGACCCTGCCCAGCTCACTTCCCTGAGTGTTGCACCTTGCCTCTCCTTGCCTTTCCTCTTCTTCATCAGCAGAGACTGAATAATCAAAAGTCCACAAGGCTCTCCCAGGAAAATAACTACACGGTTGTTGAAATTGTTCAGTCACTCAGTCTGACTCTGTAACTGCATGGACTGCAGCACGCCAGGCCTCCCTGTCCTGGACTGTCCATACGGGGAACTCAGTGATTGTCAGACTCTCCCTATTTATATTCAAGCTGCCTGCAAATGACAGAAGCTGCCCATTGCCTCTGCCCTTCAAGTTGTTGCACAAGTGAATTTCCACCAGAAAATCCTCGGATTGCAGTTAGGACAATCTCAGCAGTTCTAAATTTCAACGCTTTCATTTATAGAGATTTGGAGGAAAGCCCTTCAGAAAAATATTTAAAGGGCTTTAGAATGTTGTGCACATTTCTGCTTCTGTACTCTGATGATTTGACTTTTGTCTTTGTACATGGAAGGGCTCCAGTTGCCCATAGGGGGCAAGCCACAGGAGGTGGGCAGTGGGCAGAAGAATGAGTCTGGGGAGCTAACCCAGTTTGCCATAACAAGCCTGAAATCAACCAAAAAAAAAAAAAAAAGAGAGAGAGAGAGAGAGAGAAGCTGAATTTCTATGGTCACTGACAGCTGTCTGGTACTATTCTGTTTAAGGAAGCAAAGAAAGAAAAAAACTTTTCTGTGCTTGACTCTAGGGGTACTCGGCAATAGGACAAGGTAACGCTTATTCCATGATCTGTTTCTTCTTTCCGAGTGGCTGCTGAAATGTTTTATGAGACTTGGCTTCAGAGCAAACCAGCTAGAGCCGATGAGTGCCCTGGGTGGTGAACTCAGTTCCTCTCTGGTTTCCTGTGGGCCCTGTGGGCGAGCCTGTCGCTGGCACTGCTACCTGCTATAATACTAATCTGAGGTCCTTCATCTTTGCCTTGTGTTTTCAGTCGGAGGTAATTAGGGTTCTTTCCTGCCCCACCTGCCCTTCTGCTCTGTTTGCCCAAACTGCTCCCGGGGCAAACAGCAGATGGTAGGGGTTGAACCAGGAGCTTCCCGGCTACGGGGCAGGTGAAGGTGAATCACTGCCGTGTGGGACCCAGAATGGGCGTGGACGGGCTTACCAGCAGTTCAAGCTGCCAACCCTAGAGTAAAAACCACAGGAAACTTGGGTTCTACCCCCTCTTCATTCAGAGTTCATTCAGGAGATGGCTGCTAACCATCCCCTGGAACCGAAGCCTGTTCCATCCTAAACGTGTCTGAAATGTGAGCTGCTGAGAAATACCTTGACCTCTAAGTGCGTCAGGAAAGCAATGAGCTAATTTGCAATTTCTCTTTAGTTCTTCACAGGGATAAAGAAGACACGTGGAAGGCTGAAAAGAAGTAGAACAAGAGAATCAAGTAAGTAAAGAGCGGCACACAGAAAAGAAATGGCTGTTTCGTGAGTGATGGAGGTGTTGGTTGATGCTAGGGTGGTGATCTAGTGCAGTGTATAAATGCATGAAATCAACACACTGTACACATTACATTTAAATAAGGGTGTATGTCAATTATATCTCAATAAGTCTGAAAAAAGAGGAGAGGAGAAGAAAAGGGACGGGGTAAGGGAGACTGTGGGACTCCCCTCCCTAAATGATCAGGGCTCCAGGTGTCTTTGAGCTTCACTTTGTGGTGAAAGTGAAAGCCACTCAGTTGTGTCCAACTCTGCGACCCCATGGACTGTACGTAGCCTGCCAGACTCCTCTATCCATGGAATTCTCCAGGCCAGAATACTGAGTGGGTAGCCAGTTCCCTTCTCCAGGAGATCTTCTCAACCCAGGGATCGAACTCAGGTCTCCCATATTGCAGGCGGATTCTTTAGTCTCTGAGCATGTGGCACCAATTCAAATATTGCTTATTTTATCCACAGCAGTTTTTATTTTTCAAGATAATGATTTCAAGAGAGAAATGTGTAATTCTTGAGTCACTGACCATGCTCAAAAAGAGGCCAAGCTTGAGACCAGTAACTTGCAGATTCGAGAGACTATACCTGGGAGGAGATTAAGTACTTCTGGAGTCCCATATCCTCATACACTCACTATGTCATCTTTGGCCTTAAATTGAACCAGTTCCTTAGATCTAGCAGCAATATCTGAGATACTTGGAGTCAAGAAAGGCTTCCAAATGTAGAACACAGGATTTGTTTACATTCAGTTCAGTTCAATCGCTCAGTCATGTCTGACTCTTTGAGACTCCATGGACTGCAGCATGCCAGGCCTCCCTGTCCATCACCAACTCCTGGAGTTTACTCAAACTCAAGTCCATTGAGTCGGTGATGCCATCCAACTCTCCCATCCTCTGTTGTCCCGTTCTCCTCTCGCCTTCAATCTTTCTCAGCATCAGGGTCTTTTCCAATGAGTCAGTTCTTCACATCAGGTGACCAAAGTATTGGGGTTTCAGCTTCAGCATCAGTCCTTCCAATGAATATTCAGAACTGATTTCCATTAGGATGGACTGGTTGGATTTCCTTGCTGCCCAAGGGACTCTCAAGAGTCTTCTCCAATACCACAGTTCAAAAGCATCAATTCTTTGGCACTCAGCTTTCTTTATAGTCCATTGCATTGGCCAAAAAATCCATTTGTGTTTTTCCACAAGCTGTTACAGAAAAACCTAAGTGAACTTCTTGGGCAGCCCAATACTAAAAATACAACATTGATTGAGTGATAATTCCCACTGGGATTCTGGCACTCAAAACCAAGTGGTCCTTCCCTGTACGTCATATAAATGACCCTCCACAGGACAGATCCACCCTTTTTATCCAAATCTTTCGCCCTCCTGTGGTCCTCCAGGTGGAAGAGGTCCTCCTGGTGTAGTCAGAGGTGGTTCTTCAGACCAGGAGTTCCCAGGTCATACCCCCTTGTGATTCTGGAGCTCAGCCTGGGCAGACAAGCAAGCAGCAACCCTCTCTGGTGGTTCACACAACTCGGGAATGTTCTCTTGGCCTTCAGGGCAAAACCATGAGCATCACAAATGTCTCGCTCGTCGCTGGCAGGACCTTGGAAGGCTAAGATCAAAGGGAAAGCCATGTAGGGAGTTCGTCTCAAGAACCGCGGCGAGAGAAGAAGGCTGGAGACTATTGAGCTCCTGAAAATGGAAACTTTTTTCATTTTTCTCTGGCACAAACACATCCCCGCACTTCATGGCTGTTATTTTTAAGGTGTTTACATTTTTATGTACTGACATCTCAGCCCTGCCCTTGAACAGGGTGTGCTGCGGGGTATGGGGCCAGATCCTGGCTCCTGCCAGCACACCGGCTGCCTGCACACTAGCTGGAGTTCCAGGGTCATCCTGAAGACAAACAGCTCTTTTTGCATTATGTTGTAAAGATGTTGATTTTAACGAAAACTTTTTTCCTTTTCCTTGTCTTCCCTCTGCGTCATCGCATTTTACTGTATGAAGATTTAGGTTACTGTATGATTTAGGTTTGAGGGAGGCACGGGACTTTCTTTCTTGTGCTTATTTGCTGACTCATATAATGGAGTGAGATAATTGATTTTTTTTAAATGTCAAGACCCATTTATGGCTTTTCAGGGACTGCTGATAATGTTACATTTTTCCAAAATGCATCCTGGTGGAAATTTATATGTATATATTTAGTAAATAAACATATATATTTACTACATATACAACATAGTTATATATATTTGTTGTTGTTTAGTCATGTTTGACTCTTTGCGCACCCCCTGGACTATAGCCCACCAGGCTCTTCTGTCCGTGGGATTCTCCAGGCAAGAATACTAGAGTGGGTTGCCATTTCCTTCTCCAAAGGATCTTCCCAACCCATGGATCGAACCGCAGTCTTCTGCATTGGCAGGTGGATTCTTTACCACTGAGCTATCAGGGAAGTGTCCAGTCATATATATTAAAGAAAAGGGGCTTCCCTTGTGGCTCAGCTGGTGAAGAATCTGCCTGCAATGCAGGAGACCTGGGTTCACTCCCTGGGTTGTGGAGATCCCCTGGAGAAGGGAAAGACTACCCACACCAGCATTCTAAATATGTATTTACTATTTTATATACACTGTGTATATATAAAGTAGTAAGTGTATATAGCATTAAAAACCATATAATTTTTTTAAAATAACTTTTACTAGAACATAGTTAATTTACAGGTTATGTTAGTTTCAAGTGTATAGCAAAGTGAAGCAGTTTTACATATATATCCACTCTTTTTAATTTTTTAATCTTAAAACAATTTTTTTCCATTTCTTTTCTTTTCTTTGGCCACAGTATGCAGTCATGTAGAATATTAGTCCCCCAACTAGGGATTGAACCCAGGCCCTTGGCAATGAAAACACAGACTCCTAACCACTGGACTGCCAGGGAATTCCCCTGGCCACTCTTTCAGATTCTTTTCCCATCTAGATCACTACAGAGCATTGGGGAGAGTTCCCTGTGTGATACAGTAGGTCCTGCTTAATTCTCTGTTTTGGGTATAGTAATGTGTGTGTGTCAGCCTCGGTTTCTGAAGTTATCCCTCCCTGATTCCCCTCTGACAACCATAAGTTTAAAGACCACATCGTTTCTAAAAGCTTGTAGCAACAGCAAAACTCCCAAGCTTCTGGCTCTAAAAAACTGATTTATGTCAATGTATAGCAAGACGAATACAATATTGTAAAGCAAAACAAACTAAAAAATAAAAATTAATTAAAAAAAATTTCAATTTCTTTTCCTAGTTCTTCTGATATTTCTTTTCCTGTTTCTAAATATCATGCCTTTTCAACTGTTTATCATTTTAGACATTATCTTTTGACTTCCTGACACAAGAGATGAAAATATCCGTTACTCTTTCTCACATTTTTATCTCCTCCCATCCCACTAGCTTGGTATTCACATTTTTTTCCCGCCTGATTATAACAATGTCAATATTGCCTGTTGCTGAGCCAAGGTTTATGATGTTTCCCTTCTCGTATAACTGTTTGTTCTTCCTGGAGCTCATTGTCTCTCTTAGCTTGCTTGGTTTCCTATGTGCTCATATTTTAGTTTTTTTCCATGTGTGCCATTCACTCCACTGAGTGCCTACCATATTATTTGCCAAATGCTCAAATGCATTAATACAAAACCAATTCCACTTTTCTCCCTGGAGGCCTCCCTTCTGGAATCCTCCAGCTTCCTGTCTCAACTGATCTGCCTGTCTCCAGACCAGCTGCACACACAGCTGTCATCTGGGAACTTCCCTTGGCCATGCTCAGTGGTGTGATCAAGGCTGTCTAGCTCTGTCTCCATCGCTGGGGTTGGCCTGGCATCATACTTGGTACAGTATCTTACTGTAGACCCTTCCCAATGAAGGAGGGGTACTAAAATATGCCACCCCCAAATGTACCTCTTTGGCATATGGATTATTTTGAGCTAAAGACTTTGGAGATACAAATGAACTTATTTACAAAACAGAAATAGAGTCACAGGTGTAGAAAACAAACTTATGGCTATCAAAGGGGAAGGATGGGGGGTGAGAGGAATAAATTGGGAGAGTGGCACACATATACACTGCTGCTGCTGCTGCTGCTGCTGCGTCGCTTCAGTCGTGTTCAACTCTGTGTGACCCATAGACAGCAGCCCACCAGGCTCTCCCGTCCCTGGGATTCTCCAGGCAAGAATGCTAGAGTGGGTTGCCAATTCCTTCTCCAATGCGTGAAAGTGAAAAGTGAAAGGGAAGTCACTCAGTCATGTTCGACTCTTAGCGACTCCATGGGTTGCAGCCCGCCAGGCTTCTCCATATGTGGGATTTTCCATAAAATAGATAACAAAGACCTACTGTAGAACACAGAGAACTCTACTCAACACTCTGTAATAACCTACGAGGGAAAAGAATCTTAAAAAGAATAGATAAATGTATAACTGATTCACTTTGCTATACAGCAGAAAGTAACACAACATTGTAAATCAACTATTCCCCAATGAGGTTTTTTTCTTTTTTTTTAAAGACTAGGAATTAGCAGACACAAGAAAAACTCTAAAGACAGGACACAAGTTGGTTTTTTTTTGGTAAAGGAAATTTATACGTTAGTAAATTTCCACCGGTCATGAGGTCTCCCTCTCCTGTACCAGGAAGACTCTCAGCTCTTGTCAGTGGAGAAGGCAAAGATTTAAATCTACATAACAAACCTTACTGAAGAGCCCTGGTTTATCACAATTCCTGGTTACTGTCTCATAGTATGCCCTTGCCCAGAAGCTGGAAACCCTTATTCTTTGTTTAGCCTCAGATGACATATAAGCTCCAACTCTAGCCTCCTATTTGGGCTTCTCATCGCTGGGTATCCCCATTATAATGACACATGAACATGAGAAATCACTTCTGTTTTTCTCTTTTAATCTGTTTTTGCTGGTCTAATTTATAGGATCCCAGCTGGGGAGCCTAATATGAGTATAGGAAAAAGATTTTTTTTCTTGCCCTCTACTAGCAACCTTAGGGTAAAGTGACTTCTTTATTCTAATGTCCTTATTCCAAACCCAGGGATGGCTCCAGTTGGCTCTGTGTGGGTCACTGGCCCCTTCTTGACCCAAACAATGAAGTGCTCGAATGGACCTGTGATTTGCATGCCCTTTAAGACATCATGCGAGGTTAAAGCGTCTGCCTGCAATGTGGGAGAACTGGGTTCGATCCCTGGGTCAGGAAGATCCCCTGGAGAAGGAAGTGGCAGCCCACTCCAGGATTCTTGCCTGGAGAATCCCATGGATGGAGGAGCTTGGTGGGCTACAGTCCACAGGTCCCAAAGAGTCAGACACGACTGAGCGACTTCACTTTCACTTTTACTTTCAGACATCATAGAACTAGGGAAGGTGGGCATCCCCTGAGAGAAGGGGCCTGGCTGACCCATCCTGGATGTCCACCACAATGCTGAACCAAGAACAGACCAGTGGAGGGGCATTCACTTGGGAGCAGGGGGACCAGACCTCTATCTTGGTTATATCTACTCAGTAGCTGCAGGACCTTAAGAAAATTGATGGGTTTCTGTACACCTCATAGTTCTGTCAAAGGAGGGTTCTAGAGTAGAGTTTGTGCTATTATCCAAGATTCTAAAATCTTATCCTCTGTCCAATAAGGGCTTGTAATATGAATGGTGCTCTGTCTTGGAGGCAAGTATAGATCACAAAACAATAATGGAAAAGAAATGTGGAGCTGGAAAGTATATGCTCCAAAACAATGATTTCCTTCGTTAAACTTGTGCTCTGGGCCAGCATTGTTGAAAGTTTTATTTGGATTATCACGTTTTTAACATCCAAGAACTCTTTTCCTATTTTAAAAGCTTTTCATTGTGTATTGGGATATAGCCGATTAACAATGTTATGATAGCTTCAGGTGAGCAGCAATGGGACTCAGCCATACGTACACACATATCCATTCTCCTCCAAACTCCCCTCCCATCCAGGAATCCACATAACATTAAGGAGAGTTGCCTGTGTTATACAGTAGGTCCTTGTTGGTTATCCATCTTAAATAGAGCAATGTGTACATGTCCATCCCAGACTCCCTAACTATCCTTTCCCTCTATCCTTCCCCTACCCCCACTGGCAACCATAATCTCATATCTCAAAGTCCGTGTGTCTGTTTCTGCCAAGAACTCTCTTATTCTCTGATTAGTTCTGTTTCTAAGCATCTTGTTATATCTCTGTGCTTCTGTTCCCTCATCTATAAAATAGAGATAATAATCTTACCTACTTGGTGAGATCTTTGATGAGAACTAAATGATATGATGCGTGTACCAGAAATATGATAACCATTCAGTATATCTTATCGAGATTGTTAATAACTATGCTTCTTCTTGGTTTCTTCATCGTGGGCCTTTCAGGGGGAAGCTTTCTTTCTCTGTTCGTTTATCCCTTCTCCATCTCCCTCCCTCATTCCGAAATGTGATGTCATCTTTTTGCTGTTGTTGTTACCTACCGGTGTTTCTTCTTTGATTTTCCATTTCCTTGTTTTTTCTCTCTGGTATGGTTAGGGTAGAAGAGACAATGCCTTCAGGACACCTGCCACTGTTAAACACTGCCTACCAGTTTTCAACTTCCAGTAATTTAAATTTTTTCTCTTTTTTTATTGGCAAAATACATCACATAGGCCCAGTGTGGCCTGTCCTTACTTGTAGGGTTTGTGAGTTGCAATCAGTTTTCCCATTTTTATTTTTTTTTTATTAAAAAAATTATGTATTCCTTTGGCTGCATCGGGTGTTAGTTGCATCATGCGGGATCTTTCATTGTGGCTACAGACTCGAGTTACGGCAAGTGGGCTTCGTACTTGCAGTGTGTGGGTTTAGTTACCCCAGGGCACGTGGGGTCTTAGTTCTCTGGCCAGGAATCAAACCCACGTTCCCTGCCCTGCAAGGTGGATTCTTAACCACTGGACCACCAGGGAAATCCCAATTTTTGCATTTTTCAATGGTTGAAAAGTAAGCAAAAGAAGACTATTTTGTGACATGTGAACATTATATAAAATTCGAGTTTCAGTGTTCCTAAATAAAGTTTGATTGGAACACAGCCATGCTCGCTCCTCTATACATTATTTTGGGCTGCTTTCATGACACAATGGCAGAACTAAGTGGTTGCCATGAAGGGTATCTGGCTCACAAAGCCTCAAATATTTACTGCCTGGCCCTTTAGAGAAAGTTTGCCCACCCTCTTACAGAATTGAAAGCCTGAGCAATGACCTGGTCCACAAAAAGCATCAATCATATATCAAACCAAACTCAGATAAAAGGGCCAGAACAAGGGGGCAAGATTGTCTACGACATGAAACAGTCCCCCCAGTTTAAATAAAAAATAGCTTTTAATCGTATCACTCAGGATAACAGCTATTAATATTGGGGGGTTTATTATTTCCAATATTATTCTGTGCATAATTTTTTTTCTATAAAATTGGCTGCAAGGGGATTCCCTGGTAGCTGAGCTGGTAAAGAATTTGCCTACAATGCAGGAGATCCTGGTTCCTTTCCTGGGTCGGGAAGATCCCCTGGAGAAGGGATAGGCTACCCACTCCAGTATCCTTGGGCTTCCCTGGTGGCTTAGACAGTAAAGAAACCACCTGCAATGTCGGAGACCTGGGTTTGATCCCTGGGTTGAGATGATCTCCCAGGTGGAGGAGGGTGTGGCAACCCACTCCAGTATTCTTGCCTGGAAAATCCCATGGACAGAGGAGCCTGGTGGGCTACAGTCCATGGGATTGCAAAGAGTCGGACACAACTGAGTGACTAAGCACACAAGCACTTCCCTCACGGTCTGTTGGTTAAGATCTGCCTTACAATGAAAGGGACATGGGTTCGATTCTAGTCGGGAAACTAAGATCCCACATGCTACATAGAAACTAAGCCTACACATGCAACTATGGAGCCCACACACCAAACCAAGAGAGTCCATGGGCTGCAATGAAAGGTCTTGCATGATGCAGCTAAGACCCAGTGAACAAATAAATAAAAATATTTTAAAAATTTGGTTGTATACACTGTACTAGTATTATTTCAGATGTGACTGATAGTAAACCTATCTTAATTAGGCTAAAGCTAAAATAGGTGGGGGAGTAAGGGGAGTTTTTTGGCTCATGTAACTGTGAGATACAGGAGTATTACTGCTTCAGGAATGGCTGAATCAAGGAGCTCAAACAATTTACTAGGGTTCTTTCTTCATCTTTTGGTTATACTTCCTCCATATACATATTAATAGGTATTTCCAGTGTCAGTCAATATCTTTGACACTATGAGTTTTATTTGTTTCCTCATATGTAATCATTTACCTGCACCATGATTTTTAAAAACAACCTGTTAAAGGAAATTTTCATCTCAGAATCATAATTAGAGGATGAGATGGGATATGAGAAGTCATCCAGCACCTTCTATTCCTTTTACAGTAAAAGGAATCGAGACCCAAAATGGATAAGCCATTTTCCATTATCTTTCAAGTAATCGTTGGAAGCTGATGCTCTAATACTTTGGTCACATGATGTGAAGAGCCAACTCATTGGAAAACCCCTGATGCTCGGAAAGATTGAGGGCAGGAGGAGAAGAGGGCAGCAGAGGATGAGATGGTTGGATGGCATCACCGACTCAAATGACATGAATTTGAGAAAGCTCTGGGAGACAGTGAAGGACAGGGGAGCCTGGTATGCTGCAATCCATGGGGTCACAGGGTCAGACATGACTGAGAGACCGAACAACAGATTGATGGTGGGGAACCAGAAATAGATGATTCCAAGGTTGACTCTTTTCCACCTGCTTGCTCTCTTTTAAATGTCAACCCTGAAGCAAAATGTCAGGCAGCAATTAACAGAATGTGCCTGCCCAGCGAGCCTGAAAACTAAATGATTCAGAGAAAAAGAGCGATCTGGTTTTCTTGCCTACTCCTGGATTTACTTCCAAAAGTGAGGGTGGGTGGGGGCAGACAAAGCCACAAAGCCTGCTGTGTGTTTGTTCCTCTTTAGCTAAATATAAAAATATGCTTTGTTGGCTAATCAGAACCGCAAGCCCAGTAACACATCTAAAAGGTTTCGAGATTGTGTCTCTTCATGTGTTTTTTCTTAACCATCCAATTATACAGAAAAATTGTTTTCTCATTTGTATATTTCATGTGGTGATATTCCTGCTGTTCGTGTCTTCTCCAAAGAGCTTACCAAGCACGAAAGAGGAAGGGCCATCCTTCAGGAAACCAATTTGTCTGACAGGGATGTCCAGAGCCCATTTGCAGAGAAAGAGAAGGAATCTATTAGCAAACTCTGTGAGCCCAGCAATGAGGAGGCACGTGGAAGATGAGCCCTTGAGAGAGGCGTGTTTCCTATATTCTGTATTCTGCAGGAGCTCACGTTGTTGCTGTTATCATTCAGTCGCTAAGTTGTGTCCAGCTCTTTGTGACACCATGGACTGCAGCATGCCAGGCTTCCCTGTCCTTCACCATCTCTTGGAGTTTGCTCAAACTCACATCCATTGAATCGATGATGCCATTCAACCATCTCATCCTCTGTTGCCCTCTTCTCCTCCTGCCCTCAATCTTTGCCAGCATCAGGGGCTTTTCCAATGGATCAGCTCTTCATATCAGGTGGCCAAAGTATTGGAATTTTAGCTTCAGCATCAGTCCTTCCAGTGAATACTCAGGGTCCACCAGACATTAAGCAGGAGACCCAGGGGGAGACAGAGACCTTGTCCCTGGCCTCAGGAGCTCATAGTCAAGTGTGGAGAGACAAGCGCTGGGTGCAGTGGGAATGATGGGAATACAAAGGAGGGCAGTGGAGCCAGTTGCTAACTCATCATGGGTGGTCCAGAAGTGCTCCCCAAAGGCTAGTAGGCTTAGCAGAATCTGGAAGGACCCCTAGAGTCAGCCGGGTGAAAGCACACCCAGGCAGTGCAAGGTCAAAGGCCAGAGACGGTGAGCAAGCACAGCTCTATGCAAACTACAGGCAGGACCGATATCAGGAATTTGGGAATGAGTGAAGCTTCCCAGGTGGCTCAGTGGTAAAGAACCCACCCACCAATGCAGGAGACAAGAGTTCGATCCCTGGGTTGGGACAATCCCCTGGAGAAGGAAATGTCAACCCACTCCAGTATTCTTGCCTGGGAAATCTCATGGACAGAGGAGCCTGGTGGGCTACAGTGCATGAGGTCACAAACAGCTGGACACGACTGAGAGGCTGAGCACCCACGAAGCCATCTAGGTTGCCAAGAAAAAAAGGAAACACTAAGTTCTGGTCTGCTGCTGCTGCTGCTAAGTTGCTTCAGTCGTGTCCGACTCTGTGTGACAAAACGGAAGCCCATCAGGCTCCCCCATCCCTGGGATTCTCCAGGCAAGAACACTGGAGTGGGTTACCATTTCCCTCTCCAATGCATGAAAGTGAAAAGTGAAAGGGAAGTCGCTCAGTCTGGGCATATTCAAAATCGTGAAGTTCTTCTCCACACCTACCACCCCCGCATCTTTCATTTCCCTGTATGGCTCTCAGCTGACCTCCTTTATCCTTCTCGCCAGTTCTTACACTCTCTTTCCCAGGGGATCGTCCCGACCCAGGGATTGAACCCATGTCTCTTGTGTCTCCTGCACTGGCAGGTGGATTCTTTACCTTGCACCACCTGGGAGCCTTAAGTAATACATGCTGAGCAATTAATAGAGACTGACAGTCATGAGTGCTCAACTAAATTCTGCCATTATCATCACCATCATCATCATCACAATTAACCTATTAACCTCTACACATTGCCTCTATTAGAAAAAGTGACTGATACAGTGCAGAATGGAAGTAAAGATAAGGGTTACTCAAATTTTAACTTTTATGGATATCAACAGTGATGCCATTATGTTTTCAAAGACAATAAATCGTCAAGGACTTAATCACTTCTCCTAAGAAGATGTTACACATGTTTAATAAGCACATCAAAAGATGCTCAGCATTCCTAATCATTAGGAAAATGCAACTCCAAACTACAGTAAGATATCACTTCACACCCATTTGGATAGATATTATTTTAAAAATTGAAAATAACGTGCCTGTGAGGATGTGGAGGAAATATAATCTTTATGCATTGTTGGTGGAAGTGTTTTCTGCAGTGGAAAAAGTATGACTGTTTTATGACTGTTTCTCAAAACAGATATGATCCAGCAATTCCGCTTCTAAGTTTATATTCAAAAGAATTGAAAACAGAGACTCCAACAGTTATTTGTATACTTAGGATCATGGCAGTATTATTTACAATAGCTGCTGCTGATGCTGCTGCTAAGTCGCTTCAGTCGTGTCCGACTCTGTGCGACCCCATAGATGGCAGCCCACCAGGCTCCCCTGTCCCTGGGATTCTCTAGGCAAGAACACTGGAGTGGGTTGCCATTTCCTTCTCCAATGCATGAAAGTGAGAAGTAAAAGTGAAGTCGCTCAGTCATGTCCGACTCTTAGCGATCCCATGGACTGCAGCCTAGCAGGCTCCTCTGCCCATGGGATTTTCCAGGCAAGAGTACTGGAGTGGGGTGCCATTGCCTTCTCCGTTACAATAGCTAGAAGGTGGAAACCACCAGTGTCCATTGATGGATAAGCAAACTGTAACATATACATCCCATGAAATGTTATTCAGCCTTGAAAAGGAAGGCTATTATGACATGTGTTACAATAGCAATGCACCTTGAAGACATCAATAGACTAAAATAAGCTAGTCACCAAAGGATAAAGACTGTAGGATTCCACTTGAGGAAGTTAGAGTAGTCATATTGAGAAAGTAGTTCAAAGGCAGACAGTTGAGTGATGATTGCTAGGGCAGGGGCTGAGGGAGGGGGAAGATGAAAGAAGTTTGAGAGATGGATGGTTGGTGATACTTGCACAATGATGTGAATATCTTAGTGCCACTCAACTATACGCTAAAAATAATGAAATGGTAAGTTTCATGTTATGTATACTTTACCACCCAAAAAAAAAAAAAAAAAGACAGTGAATTTGGATAAGGACAGTTGGAAGTGAATACAGGTGGGAAAATCCCATGGGTTCTTAGTTGGAAGTCTTGTCATTGCCTTCACTCACACATCCACTCATGTTCTCATTCAGCGACTACTGAATAAGTACCTTTCAGTGCCAAGTAAAGTTCTTGGTGCAGGAATTATAGCAACTCCCTCTGCAGTCTCTCAGTTAAGAGGGGGATATTTAACTAGAAGTCAGTCAACCAAGCAAACTCTCAGTAGAAATGAAAATTGCAATTATTGCCCAAATGCGTCATGGGTTCCACTGTTCTCAGAACAAATGTCAACTTGTCTTAGCCCGAGACTGACCCAGATGTGAATGAGTGACACTTGAGTAATGTGAAAAGTTTGGCATTGCAATGGAAAATACATTTTGCAATGTCTTCACTGCTTCTGGACATTCACATTCCATTCTCAGAGTTCAAATGGTCAAGAAAACTTTATGAAAACAAAAAGTCTGAGAAAATATTTGCTAAAATTTATTGACCAGGCATCTCTCTCTCTCTCCACCCCTCCCCCATTTCTCTTTATCTTTTTTCCCTTCTCGTTCTTTCTTCTGATGTGGACCATATCAAGATCATCCATGTGACTAACTGGAGTAGCCATTGCCCCTGGCTACTCATTCCAAACTCTCCAGCATCACAATCAAGTGATGTGCTGCTAGGCATTGGCTTTGTCTTCAGTGGTTCGAAGGTTGATATTTTGGTGAGTGTAATATATCACATTTCAGCTGAGATAATTGCTACAGGTATCTTCACGAGTGTGACCTTTATGAGAGTATGATCTCACACCATACTCTCAATGTACCCACTCGAAAATATCCAAGCTCTACCTAATAGGTCCATGATATATGGTTTTAATGGGCTTCCCTGGTAGCTCAGTTGGTAAAGAATCTGCCTGCAATGTAGGAGACCCTGGTTCTATCCCTAGTCGGGAAGATGCCCTGGAGAAGGGATAGGCTACCTACTAGAGTATTCTTGGGCATCCCTGGTGGTTCAGATCATAAAGATTCCACGAGACCTGGGTTCGATCCCTGGGTTGGGAAGATCCCCTGGAGGAGGACATGGTAACCTATCCCAGTATTCTTGCCTGGAGGATCCCCATGGACAGAGGGAGCCTGGCAGGCTCATGGGATCGCAAAGAGTCAGATACAACTGAGCGACTAAGGACAACACAGTGTATGATTTTAATATGCTGGCTCAATGATAGTTATTTTTCTAATGCTTTACCAGCTTGGTAGTTTTTTTTAAAGCCTATGTATTCAAGCTGTGATATAATGTAGAAGGCAAAAATTGGTGTTAGTAAAAGCAATAAAGGTTTGTCTATATACAAAAAAAAAAAAAAAATTTCAAGCCCTGAGCTAGGCACTAAGGATTCTAGATCATAATTCTTATCTGCAAAAATCTCATATTCCAGGTCAGTAAAAGTTTTGATATCCTTGTAATTGTTAAGACAGGTAGTAAATCACACATGGGTAGACCAGAAGGTCAATCAGAAACCTCTATGCATAGTCACATCCTCGATTAGATGAATATTTATGTGGTTCTTATTATGTGCCAAGCATTAATCTAAGGGTTTAGGACATATCTAATCACTTCATCCCCATAACAACCCCCTAAGGAAGATACTCACTTGAGTTTCATTTTATGATGAGGAAACTGAGGCACAAAATGTTTAAATAATTGAGCAAGTTCATATGGCTAGTATGCAGCCAGACCAGACAGTCTGGCTTCAAGGTCTAGATCTGTAAATACCACACGAAGAGGCTTCCACTCAGCTTTCAGAGTGACCGTGAACATGACAGCAAACCAAACCAAGAACCCCTGATTGTGAATTAACTGAAAGGATTCTAGGCTGAGTCCCAACAGCTGTGTCCATAAATTTTATCTTGTGGGAGGAGGGGAAAGTTACTGGCTGATTTGTTTTGTAGTTAAAGGACTCAAGCAAATTTATTTTATTACAAGAAATTAGTCCTGGTATTTTCAGCCTCTAGAATAGACAATTTGTACTCATCATGGCTCATAACTTTAATTACACACAACAATTTTAAGTCCTTTAATTTGTATGAGTAACAAGGCTCTATACACGCAAGTCATGGTTTATGGCTGTAGAAATCTACCTCTCTAGGTTAAAATCTGATTTGGATAGAAGGAGTTTTTTTTTTTTTTCCCTAAACATGCAGCAGAATTTGGGAACATTTTTATTATCTTCTGTGAATCATGGGTTGCCGAATGGTGGGGCAGTGGAGAGATCAGACCTAGGTTTAAACTCTGCACTAGCATTTACTGAGCCTTAGTTTCCTTATGTTTAAACTGGAGATAACAAGAGTACCTACCTCACAGGCCGGTGTGAGGATTAGATCAAATAATATGTAAAATGATACATAAAAGGATTACCAAAGTACCTGGCCTGATGTCAGCTATTGGCAAATGTCCAGCACTACATTAATTGCTGTTTCTCTGATTCAGAATTTCCCTGGAGTTACCAAAGACCAGAGAACATGGGGAAAGTGGTTACTTGCAGACATTGCCCTAAGTAATGGAGCCACCTAAAATGCCAGGGTGTTTTCCGCATCGTTCTTTAGTTACAGAATTTTTCAAAAGGTGCCAAACCATGTCACATGCAAGCCTGTTTGTCTCTGGAATTGTGTGTATTGGACAAAGAGGAAGTGTTCACCAAGATTTTAATTTTCTTCCTTTTTCTCTGGAAAAAAAAAGTCATGTTACTATGAAATCAGGGGTGAAAGATCCTTGTTGTGAGTGCCTCCCTATTGTCAGACTTTATTTTTACTATTTGCTACTCCTTTATTTTTTCCTTTACTGTTAAACCACTTTAAGAGGTGATCAATTTTGTCAGTAACTTCTCCTAAAGTAAACTAAAGGAAATCAGTCCTGAATATTCATTGTAAGGACTGATGCCCGAAGCTGAAACTCCAATACTTTGGCCACCTGATGTGAAGAGCTGACTCAATGAAAAGACCTTGATTCTGGGAAAGATCGAAGGCGGGGGGAGAAGGGGACGACAGAGGATGAGGTGGTTGCATGGCATCACCGACTCAATGGACATGAGTTTGAGTAAACTCCGGGAGCTGGTGATGGACAGGGAGGTCTGGCGTGCTGCAGTCCATGGGGTAGCAAAGAGTCGGACACGACTGAGCGACGGAACTGAAAGTAAACTGAGTTCTAAGTAAGCACATCGCCATTCCACTGAGTCAGGGGAAATAAAGATCAGAAAAAAACAGCCCAATCTAGTGGATCAGGCCCCGGGTCGACAGTTGGATTCCAGTCTCTCCCTCCCATCGCTGTGACCGACTAGCGGCCTAACCTTTGGGCCAGGGAAAAGAATCCCGCAACCTTGCCACTGAGGTAACCTTCTCTCCCACATCATCCCACTCAGCAGGCTTCTTTCCTTCCCATTCAATGGGCCTCCGAGATAAAGCTCCAGGGAGGTAGAGGATCCCGCCAGGTGGCATTGCTAGGATAGTTCCTGAGACGAGGGTCTCCATCCCGGCAGTAGCTGCCCGCATCCCAACGGAGCACACAGCGGTTCTCCGCGGCTCTGGCTGGGGAATCCAGAAAGGCGCGGAAGCCCCGCCCACCCCACTAGCCCCGCCCATATTTCCCCGCCCCCGACGCGGCGCGGCCTCCCATTGGCGCTCCGGCGCGTCCGTCGAACCCCTGGGGCGCCCGGGGGCGGGAGCATAGACCGCGTTCCCCGCCCCGCGCTTCCAGCGCGCATCAGCCAGCCGCCGGGGAGCGAGCCGCGGGCGCCGGCCGGCGGCCGCCGCGTCCGTCAGACCCAGCGGGCGAGGCTCCGCGCCCGTCGGCAGCGCGCGGCCGGCATGGCGGCGCGGAAGAGCCCCGCGCAGGAGCGGGAGCGGCCTCGCGAGCACGCCTCAGGTGGGCCCGGGCCCGCGGGGCGGGCAGCCAGGGACGCGTTCTCCTCGTCGGCGCAGACTTTGGCGTCGGGAGGCCCGGAACCGGCAGTCCGAGGGGTGGGGAGTCCCGGGGGGGGGGGAG
>SJXQ01005408.1:497649-541897 GCA_006408695.1 Aepyceros melampus | reverse complement strand
TGGATATCAGATGTCAAGCCCAGGCAGCTGGAAGGGACCTAACACACTGGGGTTCTCAGTCTCAGGCCCATCAGACAGGCTGTCCTGGAGGCGCTGCCCTGATTGCAGAGGGTGGGGTAGGTGCGGGGGGTGGGGGGCAGGAGCCCCACCCATTTTTGTAAATCTTGTTAACTGTGAATCAAATACAGCTGTCTTTTTCTCTCAAAGCGAGCCACGCGTCCTGCATCCTGCCTTCTCATGTGCCCCTTATGGTGGACCTGCACTCCTTTCCCACCATGCCTTGTGGGCACAGGCCGCGTCACCAGTCACCAGGGGCTCAGGAGGGGAGGTGGGCGGGGACACAGGCTGTCAACCACCTGTAAACCTGCCTCTAAGCCAGGCCAGAGAGGGTTCCCCAGAACGTTTGATCTCTCAGGTTGAAGAGAAGTGAACTGAACTTCTTCCCGGTCTTAGAGTAACACCAGGCACACTGTGGATATATTTCCTGACCTGTGATTGGTTGCTAAGTCAACAAGTTGTGTCCCACCGACTCTTGTGATCCCATGGACTTGTAGCCCACCAGACTCCTCTGTCCATGGGATTCTCTAGGCAAGAATACTGGAGTGAGTTGCCATTTCCTTCTCCAGGGGCTCTTTATCACCCAGGATTCAAACCCAGGTCTCCTGCTTTGAGGCAGATTCTTTACCATCTGAGCTACAAGGGAATCCCATAGAAAGGCCTCAACTATTTTTTTCTTTGGTAAGTTATTTTTTGTTTTAATTTGGCTGCACTGGGTCTTAGTTGCGGCCCCTGGGATCTTCAGTCTTCGCTGCGGCATGCAGGATCTTTAGTTACGGCAGGCAAGGTCTTTCAGGGGCAGCATTTGAACCCTTCCTTGCAGCGCGTGAGGTCTAGTTCCCTGACCAGCACTCAAACCTGGACCCCCTACCTCGGGAGCATGGAGGCTTAGCCACTGGACCACCAGGGCGGAGGTTCCAGGAGGGCCTCAGCTTTGCTGTGAGAGCTCTGAACTGCCAGGAAACTGGGTGCTCTGTGTCCTCCAGATTGGCTGCCAGAACAGGTGAGAGGACGGGGGAAGTGGAAGAGATGGCCAGGCAGCGTGCTGAGGATCCTCAGTCAGCATCCAGGTGTGAAGGGCTGCTGGTGCTGACGCCATAGGGCTGGATCAGCTATGTCTCATTCTACTTGCTGCTTGACCGGTGAACTGGGAGTTAGGTTCATTGCTAAGGCTGCTTGGAATCTTGAAATGCAAATGTAGCCACGGAATTATTCATATCCATGTGGTGTCCCTCAGTTTTTGCACCTGAAGCCCTGAGAGACTCGGCTCTATTGATTCCTTCCTCTGAAATCTGAAGTGGAGAGAAAAATCACTCGACCTGAGAGCAAGTTTATTAGATGGGTTCATCCCTCTGTTTTGTTCCCTAAACATTGGTTAAACCCCCTTTGGGGTTCTCAGCTGACTGTCAGGACAAGGACAAGTACAGACACTGCTTATATACCTACCTAGTACTGCCCTAGGAGAAAGCAATGGCGGCCCACTCCAGTACTCTTGCCTGGAAAATCCCATGGACAGAGGAGCCTGGTGGGCTGCAGTCCATGGGGTCGCTGAGGGTAGGACTCAACTGAGCGACTTCACTTTCACTTTTCACTTTCATGCATTGGAAAAGGAAATGGCAACCCACTCCAGTGTTCTTGCCTGGAGAATCCCAGGGACAGGGAAGCCTGGTGGGCTGCCGTCTGTGGGGTTGCACAGAGTCAGACACGACTGAAGCGACTTAGCAGCAGCAGCAGTACTGCCCTGGTCCTTGTGCTTTGATATTCCAGCCTCCTCTCCCACATAGGCCTCACTGATGCATTCGCAGTTTGGGCCCATCACATGTGCAGCTGCAGACCCCTCATGCCTGCCCCAGGGTCCTCAAGCTTCCTCTTTTGTTTCTTGCTGCCTTTGAGAAACTGGTCGCTTCCACGGAGGCCTTTGTGGGAAAGGCTGTGCTCTCAGGTCAACGTGTGATAGACCTGTAGACCTGGGCACAGGCGTCTTGGGTGGAGTCTCTGCTGGCATTTGTCAAGGGCTCGTGTGTCTTCTGTCCACGCTCAGGGCATCTTGTCTGTGGTGCAAGTTTTGAGTAATGTTTTGAGTCTGATTCTTTTTTTCTAATAGTGAAAACTTATATTTGAAATTAGCCAGCTGCACTCAGTTTAGATGATCCAATCTTGTTGGCAATATCCAAAGCATCACAGGCAGGAGCCAGTCGAGCA
Source organism: Aepyceros melampus (assembly GCA_006408695.1). Classification (NCBI taxonomy): domain Eukaryota; kingdom Metazoa; phylum Chordata; class Mammalia; order Artiodactyla; family Bovidae; genus Aepyceros; species Aepyceros melampus. The sequence goes on along the minus strand of SJXQ01005408.1, from coordinate 539,638 downwards.
CAGACCGCCTTCTGTCCATCAGGCCTGGTCCAGGTGTTGACCTTAGCCATGTCAGTGTCACAGCCTGTTGAACTGGGTGCTTGTTGGCCCTGATGTCCACAGCGAACACGGGGGTGGTCGTCTTCTCCTTTCTTCACAACTGACTCGGTGGTGAAGAGGGAATCTGATGATGCTTAGTGGTCAAGTTTGTTTCTCTTAGGGGTGCTCTTTCAAGGATGTTTGGGCTGTCTCCTGAGCCGCAGTGTTCTGGGCTGCCAGAAGGCGGGTGACGTCTGGGTCTTCTTTATCTTGTGGCTGTGGATGCCTCTCAACACGCTTTCTTGGCCTCCAAGCCTTTGTTTTGGCTTCTGCTTTGGGAGAAGCAGGGACTGCCTTCTTCACTCTCAGCACCACCTTTCATGAATAAAAAAAAATCTCAAGTCTAGTTTAACTTCAGTTGTTTCACAGTTTCTTAAAATCCTGTGCCTTGTACCACCATGTGACAATTCCGCCAGTGTAACTCTGAAACATGTTAAACGTGAAGAGACCTTTGGAGGATGACGGGGAATGGTGGTAACTGGCCTGGCCTCCTTGGGTCTGGAGGGAAGGGAGCTGAGTTCCAGGTTGCTCAGCCGTCTAGGACCAGACCCAGAGTCAAGTTCCTGACTCCCTGGGGCCTGCCCATTCCTCAGCCTTGATGCCATCCCACTGGGTGACAGCTTCACAGCCTCACTTCCTGTTTTATATTGACATGAGTGTAATTAAGGGAAGGGAAAACAGACTGGTGGGCCACTCTTTCTGGCATGCATGTTACACGCCAGAAGAGACGGCAAGATAAAGACAGGATCAGGTATGGTGGGATAACAGAGCAACCCGGAAGAAGTGAATCAAGTTTATTTCTCTCATGGCAGAGTTTAGAGGTGGCTCCCCTGAGCTAGAAGGGGCTCCATGGTGTCAGAGGCTGAGGCTCCTTCCACTTTGTTTCCACCCTGCATGGCTTTTACACCTACAGCTCCTTCTTGACCCAACATGGCTGCTGAATGTCATTCATCACACCTACATTCCAGCTGGTAGGAAGGAAGAAGGGCTGGGAATACATACCCCTCTTTACATGGCTAGACTCACACATAGGGAGGGTGGAATGTAGTCTTTATTCTGAGGAGCTGCGTATCCAGCCAAAGTCAAGATTCTTTTTCTGTGGAAGAGGAGCGAACAGTCCTGGGGTCAGCTGGCGGTCTGTCCTGGAGACACATGGACTGGGTCTGACTGCACTGATTTATTTTATTTATTTGGTAAATATTTATGAGCTGTCTACTGTGTTTCTAGGGCCCAAGAAAGCAGAGTGAAAACAGAAACAATCCCAGTCCTTAAGACATGTACCTACATGGGGAGACAGACCCTAACCAAACACAAACACAGTTGTGTAAACTGTGATGAGTGCCATGAAGGAAGAGGACGCCGCATGCTGTGAGAGCAGAGCCAGGGGCTGGGATGGGGTCGGAGTAGCTTGACCCTGGGAAGTGACCTCTGAGCCCAGAGCTGGAGAATGAGTAGAGTGAGGAGCATCCCAGACAGAGACGAGTGTGTCCCAATGACAGGCATGGAGGCAGGGGTGAGCGCTGATGGAGATGCTGAGGGCAGCCAGTCATCTTGGAGCAAAGAGGTCTGAAGAGGTGAGAGAGCAGGGAGGAATCAGGGTCAGACCTGGCGGGCCCTGGGGTGGGGAGAGCACCCACCTCAGCTTACCTGGGACTGTGGGTGTCCTTGGACAAGGAACTCTCAGTGCTGAAACTGAGGAGGTCCCAGGCAAGCCAGAAGGAGTGGGTCACCCTCCCTGGAGGTCATTAATAATAGTTAGTCATTAATATACATTAATGTACAGTTGGGCTCCTTCATTATTAATTACAGCAAAACTCCTTTTTCGGTCAGCGTAGCTCCCAGCCTTGGAAAAACAGCCACTGACGGGTGAAAGTAGCCCCTCGCCTTGGCCAAAGGGAAAGAGGTACAAAGCACAGGGGGCTCTTCAACTTGTTGGATGACATGACCAGGGAGACATTTTTATCTGTGCAGTTTCCCCTAAGGGTAATTTTGGAGATTAACTGGCAGGTGATGATATATTTGAGCTAACAGAAATAGGCAAGGATGGAGGACGCCCCGACTCCAGAGCAGTGTTTCTCAGCACCAGCGATGCATTGGAACCATCTGGGAATTTTTTTTTAAAAAGGCCCCAGGACCCCAGCCAGTAAATCAGATTCTCCACAGGTAGGGCCAGGGCCGGGGTGATTCCCTGCTCTGTGGTAGCACCTGTGAGGCTTCGGTGAACATGTGACTTGCTGGGACTATTGTAGATCACAGATTCTGCCTCCATGGGGCCCAACCGTTGTATTTATGATTGCCCAGGTAATAAGGATGTTGCTGGTCAATAGACTTTGTGTTGTTCATTCACAAAGTCGTGTCCGACTCTTGGTGACCCCATGGACTGCAGCATGCTAGCCTCCCCTGTCCTTCATCAACTCCTGGAGCTTGCTCAAACTCATGTCTGTTGAATCAGTGACCCATCCAACCATCTCATCCTCTGCCATCCCCTCTCCTCCTGCCTTCTATCTTTCCCAGCATCAGGGTCTTTTCCAATGAGTTGGCTCTTCGCATCACATGACCAAAGTATTGCAGCTACGGCATCAGTCCTTCCAATGAGTATTCAGGGTTGATTTCCTTTAGGGTTGACTGGTTTGATCTTCTTGTGCTCCAGGGGACTCTCAAGAGTCTTCTCCAATACCACAGTTCAAAAGCATCAATTCTTTGGTGCTCAGCCTTCTTTATGGTCCCACTCTCATATCCATACATAACTGCTGGAAAAACCGTGGCTTTGACTCATGGACCTTTATCGGCAAAGACTTTGAGTATGATGTTCTGTAGTGTTTGATGGGTTTGTTTTGAAGCCTCTGCTTTCTTTTTAGAGTAGATCTGAGAGACCATGTTAAGGTAGAAGGTCCTTGAGAGACTAGAGGGGGAGGACAGGGAGGCCCCCCACCCTGGGCTCCCGTCACTTGTGGGCCCAGCCCGACTTCTCAATCGGTTCCAGTGGTGCTTGGGGTCATGTGGTGAGGCCGGTTCCTGATTCCAGGAGAACCAGCTCTCGGAGGCTTCTGGCTGGGATGGTGCAATAAGTGATGCCTCATTGCCTTCTCACTTGTTTAGAGGCCTCTCTAGCTGACACCACTGGCTGCCAGGATGTGGGTCTTTCCAACAACTAAGAAAAGCCTGAAAGATTTTTTAAAAATGACACATCCATTGTGAAAAAAAAAAAAAATCAATGAAAAACACACACCACCGACCTCAGACTGGAAAATGGTGTTGGAGAAGGGAAGCCAGTTAGAAGGATTAGTACTCATTAGTGACAGAGGCCAGATGATTCTGAGGAATGGAAAAATCACTGCAGGGCGCAAGTGGCTCATCTCAGAGCATCCTTTTATTTCTCCCTGGGTCACTTCTTCATGAATGATCTGTGCTGGGATGTGAAAGACGAGCTTGAGGAGAAGGAAATGGCACCCCACTCCAGTACTCTTGCCTGGAGAATCCCATGGACAGAGGAGCTTGGTGGCCTACAGTCCACGGGGTCACAAAGAGTCGGACACGACTGAGGGACTTCACTTTCACTTTCATGGCCGCAGTAGACTGCATGGCCAGATTTATTCCATAAAGCAGAGCCCTAATTTGATTCAGAAGCATTTCAAGGGAGTTTTGTCATTTGTTTGTTTTTTAAGTAGAAGCTATTGTTTTTATTTTGTTTTTGGCTGTGCCACACCTGTAGCAGGATCTTAGTTCCCCAATCAGGGATTAAACTCCTGACCCAGAACATCCCCGACAATTCAGCTGGAAGGCTCTGCACTTTCATTCAGAGGACATGCGTTCCATCCCTGGCCTGGTTGGGGACCTCAGATCCCACATGCTGCCCCTGTTCCTCCAGGCCCCCTGCAGTGGAAGCACAGAACCTTAACCCCTGGACTGCTGGGCAGTTCTGGGGAAGGTTTTATAACTCAGAATGATAAAGTTAATATGTGACCAATTTTTTGTAATTACTCATGTGATTCAAGATGCTGTACATTTCTTTGGTGTTGGGTGGGCTCGTCAGTATTTGAATGGTCAAGCTTCTTAAGAGTGTTTTAGACTCTCTTACTAACCACATTTTTACTCACTGAGCAAGTTCATAATAAAATATCTGGGGCTTCCCTGGTGGTTCAGTGGTTAGGAATCGGCCTGCAAATGCAGGAGAGACAGGTTCAATCCCTGAACCTGGATGATCCCACAGGCCATGGAACAACTGAGCCCGTGCACTCCAGCTACTGAGCCTGTGCTCTAGATCCTGGGAGCCGCAACTCCTGAAGCCCCAGTGCCCCGGGGCCTGTGCGGCACAACAAGAGAAGCCACACCGGTGAGAAGCCAGTGTGCCGCAAGTAGGGCAAAGCCCTCACAGCAACAAACACCCAGCACAGCCAAAAATAAAAAAAGTTATTTTCAAAAATTAAAATAAAATAATGCTACTCTAAACATTAAAAAAAAAAAAGAAAGATGAGCTTGATCTTTAAAGGTCTAAGAGTTGAGAGGGGGACAGAGCACCACAGAAGCCGTGGCAGGTGGGAGCAGTGAGCCGAGTCCAGCGATGTGAAGCTTCGTGGGGATGTGTGCCGGCTCCTGGGGCTCGGAGAGCTTGCCCCGTGATATGGCTAAGCCCTTGCTTCCCTCCCCAGGTTCTGAACTTAGCAAAAGGTGGACACGGGAGTCAGGGATTTTTTTTTTTTTTTAACGTCAGCTGGGTAGTAAAATCCTGTCTTAGGTGGTGTGGTCAGGTGGGTTTGCGGGCAGTGTCTGAGGTGTGCTCACACCGCAGAGGTCAGGCCTCTCTCCCACAGAGTCGGCTCCCCCCAGGCCTCTCTGCAGGCAAGCGGTAGTGGGTTGAGCTGAGCGGAGAGTCTGAACCCCTGCTGTCAGATAGTCTCCCGCCTTCAAGAAAGATCCCCTGGAGAAGAAAATGACAACCCACTCCAGTATTCTTGCCTGAAAAATTCCATGGACTGAGGAGACTGGTAGGCTACAGTCCATGGGGTCGCAAAGAGTCGGAAACAACTGAGCGATTTCGCTTTCAAGAAAGAGCAAGGAGAGAGGGATGGAGGCCAGTAGCAGACCTCCAGGAAAGTTCTTCCACCTGGAGGTTTGGGGACACGGGAGACAAGAGCACCTGCCTCCCTTGCCCCCTTCAGCAGACGGGGAGCAGCAGGTCTTAAGGGCTTCAGGTCGATGGCGGGCTGACTACTAATACAGCCACAGGCTGCATTAATGCGAATGGATCATCGAGACCGAGTCTAGTCAACCACAGCTCATGGGCCACTCAATTTTTCTGTGGCTTGCAACCTATAAAAGGTCTTTATTTTTTTAATAGTTAGGGGGGAAAAAGATCAAAAGAGGAATCCCTTTTCCTGACATGTGAAACATTTATGAAATTCAGATTTCAGCATCCCTAGAGAAGTTTTCTTGTGACACTGCCCTGTGTATTGTCTGATGGCTGCTTCCACTCCTCCAGGGGCTGATGTGAGCGGGTGGGACGGAGGCCAGATGGCCGGCAGCGCCTGGAATCTTCCCTCTCCGGCCCTGCATGGAAAGCTTGCTGACTCTGCTGGAGAGTAAAGCAGTGGTCACGTGGTTGATGGCACCCCTGCCTGCGTCACACCCAGGACAGTGTGTTCCAGCCCACGGTCACACTTTAAGTTGGGGTGGGTCCCCAGAAGGGTCACAGGGATGGTGAAGAGGCCTCCCTCCCACCCCGCCACCCCACACCAAACCATGTCAAGTGAGGCCTGGTGGGGAGAACCGGGGTGTCTGAGCCAGAAGAGGAAAAGGCACTGTGGGAATGCCAGCTGCCTTCAGAGTTTGTGCTCGTTGATGTTTTGAATTCTTGGAAGAGAAGTACTCAGGGAAGGCAGTTGTATAGTTAATTCAAGGGGCACTGACCTTGAGTCGCAGCATGTGGGTTCAAGTTCAGGCTTCTGCTTGCTTTCTGCAGGCTTCAAAGATGAAGTGTGTGTGCACCCGTGGCCAGGTCCACAGTGAATTAAGGCTCAGCTTTCTCCTCAGAGGGCCTTTCTGGCCCATAGGGGACACAGTCATGAATACACTGAACTGAAACTCACCTGCAGGGTGGACAGCGTTGGCAGGGGGGTGGGGTCAGGGAGTACCGGGGCAGGGATTCATCCTGCCGAGGGTCTGGTGTGACTCGGGCCTCGGAGAACAAGTAGAATTCCAGCCCAGGGCATCCTGTGTCCCTGTGAAATGGTCACTAATCTGAGAGGCTGTCATGAGGAAGGGGGCTTGGACGTGTTCCTCGGGACCCCAAGCAGTGACGACGCACGTGGTGGTGACAGGTCTGGTCACGCCAGCCTCTTGCTTCCAACGTGGTGGGGCTTTCCGTGCTCTTCAGCATCTGCGTCTCCCAAGGGGATGCAGCCTTGCTGGTCTCCCCTCAATTTCCCGTCCAGGCTCTGGGTCCCAGCCCCGCCTCCCGTCCTCGGGGGAGCCTCCCCCAGCTCGGGTCCGGGTCAGGTCCCTGTGTTACCCCACCAGTGTCCTCTGCACGGCCTTGGTCGTGCTGCAGACACACGAGGACGGTCTATCCAGGTGTGAACGGATGGAGGAACATCCAGTCTTTCCAGTTCACCGTGATGGCATTGGTACCCGGCCTACAGAGCAGCGTCATCTGTAGAACAGTGATACATCTGATCGTTGGAGAAACACCCCAGAAAAGGAAATGGGCTCCCATCAGCAGGGGGTGAGTTTCCACCCCAGAGGCATGGAGACACTGATGGTGACCACTTGGAGGGGCTCAGCCGACAGCTTACGTGGATTCATGGCCTGTGTGTTGTGAGCACATTCGGGGCTTCCTGTGTCTCATTACCACCCTCCCACATCCTGTTGGTCTGCACTGTTGGGGAGACTCTTGGGGATGACTCATCTGAGATTCTGCAGCTAGAAAATGACAGAATAAAGACTGGGTCCTAGGCTTATTCCACCAGCCTGCTGTCTCCACCAGGGCTGGGCCAGGGCACCTGCCTGGTGGGGTGCCGAGACTGGAGTTCTGGGATCCCTGGAGCCACCTACTGCTTCTGTGTTTTGTAGTTGGGTGGGTTTTAAGCCCCCTCCAAAAGGTTAGAAAATTCGAGTGATAGGTGGCATTGAACACGCCTAATGATGTGCCCAGTACATGAAGATACTGAGCTATGATGTTATTAAAAACATGGTATATTGTCACCCTGCTTATTTAACTTATATGCAGAGTACATTATGAGAAACGCTGGGCTGGAAGAAGCACAAGCTGGAATCAAGATTGCCAGGAGAAATATCAATAACCTCAGATATGCAGATGACACCACCATTATGGCAGAAAGTGAAGAGGAACTAAAAAGCCCCTTGATGAAAGTGAAAGAGGAGAGTGAAAAAGTTGGCTTAAAGCTCAACATTCAGAAAACTAAGATCATGGCACCTGGTCCCATCATGGGAAATAGATGGGGAAACGGTGGAAACAGTGTCAGACTTTATTTTGGGGGGCTCCAAAATCACTGCAGATGGTGATTGCAGCCATGAAATTAAAAGATGCTTACTCCTGGGAAGGAAAGTTATGACCAACCTAGATAGCATATTCAAAAGCAGAGACATTACTTTGCCAACAAAGGTCCATCTAGTCAAGGCTATGGCTTTTCCAGTGGTCATGTATGGATGTGAGAGTTGGACTGTGAAGAAGGCTGAGTGCTGAAGAATTGATGCTTTTGAACTGTGGTGTTGGAGAAGACTCTTGAGAGTCCCTTGGACTTCAAGGAGATCCAACCAGTCCATCCTAAAGGAGATCAGTCCTGGGTGTTCTTTGGAAGGACTGATGCTGAAGCTGAAACTCCAGTACTTTGGCCACCTCATGCAAAGAGTTGACTCATTGGAAAGACTCTGATGCTGGAAGGGATTGGGGGCAGGAAGAGAAGGTGACGGCAGAGAATGAGATGGCTGGATGGCATCACCGACTCAATGGACATGGGTTTGGGTGAACTCCAGGAGTTGGTGATGGACAGGGATGCCTGGCGTGCTGCAATTCATGGGGTTGCAAAGAGTTGGACACGACTGAGCAACTGAACTGAACAGTCCTCTTGGTGTTGGCAAGGAGTGTTTCCTGCTGCATTTGTTGAACTCTGGGTTGGCAGGAAGGAGCCTGGGGTAGATGTGCCCAGTCCTGTGGGGTGTGGACTGTGTACCTACCTAGCTTGAAGTCAGCTGTCTCACAGGGCTGTGATCCTGTGACTCACTGGTCACGACTTTCAAGATAAAAAGCTTGCACGTTGGCGGTTCTCTTCCTCAGTGATACTGATCTTGTTGTCATTAGTTATAGAACTTTACTAAGTGGAAGACTGTTGTTTCTCAAGCAGGACTAATGCCTGAAATCCAAAAGTGTAGAAAGTCTTTGGACCTCACCATTTCCAAGATTTTGTAAAGAGGATATTTGTTCTCTCTCCCCCATAACTGACACAGAAACAACCAAATAACCTGTCATTTTGCTTGAGCCTGAGGCTGTGCTGGTTGTTACAAACCCAGGCTGTCACCCCGCTGTGCTGACGTTCTGAACATCTCCAGCAGTCTTCTAGGGCTCCAGACTATTCAGAAACCTTGATGACCTAACAAGATTTGTTCTGTGTGTTTATCATTCTGATTCCACATTGCTTCATTTCTTCCTTTGGATGAACAAACCACATTTTGCTTTATGTCTCAGAACTCAGCTCTGAGAGAGACGACCCACCAGAGCAGACAGCATGAGGTCTCTGTGTTATTCTGAGTCCTGGCAGGGCCCCGACACCAGGACGTGTAACCTGTGGGCCTAGACAAGCTGACAAGTAACCTTTCCCAGCAGCAGGGCATCATGCCACTGGACTCTGAACTCCCTGGAGCCAGAGACTGTGTCTTTTCACTTCACTGCTGCCAGTCCAGCTCCCAGCCCAGGGTGGGAAGTAGAATAACCAAGGGATGAAGGGCAGGAGAGGGGGCCTTCCGGGGACCCTCCCTGTCCACTGAACTACGTGGCCTCAGTTGACTCCTCTCTGGGGCACCCCCACCCCTCCACTGGCTCTGCTACAGAGAGTCTGCAGGGATGTCCTGGGGCAGGGGGCCTTTCCCACCCCTTCTCCTGATTGCTTCCTAACCCATCAGTCTCTCTTGGCCAGTCTCCTGCTAATTAACCAGAATATGGCCTTGAAGCTGATAGAAATAGCTGTTGTATTTTTTAAATGTATTTTTGACCTTGAAGTTTCAGGGCTTTTTAAAATTATTTTGTATTGAGGTATCAGTTCAGTTCAGTCGCTCAGTCGTGTCTGACTCCTTGTGACCCAAATGGACAGTAGCACGCCAGGCCTCCTTGTCCATTACCAATTCCCGGAGCGTACTCAAATTCATGTCCATCGAGTTGCTGATGCCATCCAAACATCTCATCCTCCGTCATCCCCTTCTCCTCCTGCCCTCAATCTTTCCCAGCATCAGGGTCTCTTCCAATGAGTCCGTTCTTCGCATCAGGTAGCCAAAGGATTGGAGCTTCAGCATCAGTCCTTCCAATGAATGTTCAGGGTTGATTTCCTTTAAAATGGAATGGTTGGATCTCCTTGCAGTCCAAGGAACTCTCAAGAGTCTTCTCTTACATCACAGTTCAAAAGCAACAATTCTTCAGCGCTTAGCTTTCTTTATGGTCCAACTCTCACATCCATACATGACCACTGGAAAAACCATAGCTTTGACTAGATGGAATTTGTCAGCAAAGTAATGTCTCTGCTTTTAATACACTGTCTAGGTTTGTGATAGCTCTTCTTCCAAGGAGCAACTGTCTTTTAATTTTATGGCTGCAGTCACCATCTTCAGTGATTTTGGAGCCCGAGAAAATAAAATCGGCCACTGTTTCCTTCTTTTCCTCATCGATTTGCCACAAAGTGATGAGACCAGGTGCTATGATCTTGTTTTCTGAATGTTGAGTTTTACGCCAGCTTTCTCCTCTCCCCTCTTTCACTTTCATCAAGAGGCTCTGTGGTTCCTCCCGGCTTTCTGGGTTAGTTAGAGTATAGCCAATTAACAATGTCCTGCTAGTTTCAAGTGAACAGCGAAGGGACTCAGCCATACATAAACACGTATCCATTGTGCCCCGAACTCTTCCCATCCAGGCTGCCACATCACACTGAGCAGAGTGCCAAGGGCTGTTGTTCGGTCGCTCAGTCGTTGTCTGACTCTTTGCTCCCTCATGAACTGCAACACCAGGCTTCCCTGCCCTTCACTGTCTGCTAGAGTTTGCTCAGATTCGTGTCCATTGAGTTGACGATGCCATCCAAGGAGCAGAGTTCCGTTGGCTGTAAGGCAGGACTTTGAAGTTTTTAACAAGGTGATCTTACCACGCAATCTGTCCCAAACATCTAAATTAAACTGCCTTTTCTGTCTTGTAGCTCAGGCCTAGCTTCCACCGCCCAACCCCCCCCCACGCCTGCTCTGTAGCCCTTGATCTGCCACCTCTGCTTCAGGAGGGTGGCAGTGGGCCAGCCCAGGGGGCAGAGGAGCTGAGGGTGGGGGGAGTGATGCCCCGGGGTGACCTGCGGGGAGTGGACGGGGTGGAGGCAGGAGGCCGCAGGCAGGAGGCCAGCCAGACCCTGGGGGTCTCCAAGAGAGTGAGCCTGAGCCTCAGGGCAAAAGGGCTATCAGTGTCATCACTCAAGTTTCCGGCTCTTCTGTGTCTTTTTAAATTTTGCTTTCAGGTTTTTTTTTTTTCTTTTTGGTTTCCTGTTTGAATTATTTCAGTTTTGGTACATTTTAGCGAACGGAAACAAAAAATTCTAAGTAGAATTTTACCACACACAAAAAAATCCAGGAGCTTTTAATTTTTTCAGTCGTGGTCAGTGGTCTCATCGGCCACAGGTGGGGTACTAGTGTCAAGATGACCACACTCTAGGCTGCAGGAGGCTCTGGCATCGTCTCCCAAGGAGATCGCAGCTCTTGGGTGTTCTTCCGGGTGTGTGGGGGGTGGGGGGAATGGGGTCTCTGCAGGTGGTAATGCTGGGAATGGGTTGTAGGGAACTCATGAGACCTAGTTCACCCACTTGCCAGCATCACAGAAATGCCCCATACTTTATATATTGCCTCATTTTCAGCCACCACCCAGGTGGTCCAGCCCAAAAGTGTTAAAAAGAAATCTCATTTTTATCTCTTGATGAGCCTTAAAAAGGATCAAATCCATAATTCCTGGCAGCGCTTTTCTTCACTGCCAGACCTCCCCACCCTGCCCCCCAGTTCCCCTTGTTTCTCACCCTTGTTCTCCCTCCTCTGTTGATTATGTTGAAAGACTGAGTCCCTGATGGTGGAACTTCTTTTCCTGTTAGTCCAGGGGGCTCCCCGCAAAGGCCAGCTCATTCGGGAGGGTGCCGGGTAGTAGAGGGGAAGTGGGGCGGGCGGGTGCTGACTTCCGTCTGGCTGGCTGGCCCGGGGGATCCCAGGAAGAGTCTGACGTGGAAGATCTTATCCCCTCCCAGCTGCTTTTGGGGAAATGAGATCTGACTCACGAGATCGTCAAAGCTGTGATCATGATAGTCTTCTGCTCGGCGCCTCTCTTGTGTTCTCCTCTGTGTCTGTCATTTGGGGTCGTAATCCTGTTACAGGATAATTTTTTTTTTTTTTTAAAGAATCTATTTTCCACTTGCTGTAGCAGAGCTGATTAAGGGTCCACTCAGCTCTGTCCTTCAGAGGCAGGTAGGGGAGCGATTCAGTGTCCAGCATGACCTTGCCCGGGTTTAGACTCCAGCTTTGCGGGTTATTTAATCTTTCTCTTCCTCAAAGTGTCCTCAGGTGATAAAATAATAATGAACATGGGCTGGGTACTTCCTGTGCACCTGACTGCGAGCTCAGCCTTCAACTGTCTAGCAGCTCCAAGAGGCGGGTATTACCAGGGTAATGGTAACAGCGCTCCCTGCATCCTGGCACTGGGGGGTCCTGCCCTGCCCCCCAGGGTGAAGGAACAGACCTTTGGGGCATGGAGTCCCCCACCCCATGTACGACAGGATCAGGGCCGGAGCAAATGAGACAATTCCTATGAAACACTTGCCACAGAGTCTGACACAAAGCTCAAATTGTAGCTCTTTTAATTAATTTAATTAAAAGTCATACTTTTTCCTACTAAAACACTGTTTCCTCTCCTTTGACTGAGAAGCCTCATTCCTGATAATGTTTGCATATGAAGTTGTATGAACACCTCTGGGGGTCTCTAAGCCGCAGGCCCGAGTCTTGCTGGTACCCACAGCAGTGCCCACGGTCCACTCCCTGACCCTTCTTGGTCTGAGTTATTGACTGACACCTGTGGGTGCCCTGGGCCAAGTGAATATAAGGACTTTAGGTTGCTGTTCTCATTTTTCCTGAGAAGGGGCTGTTTAGCCCTCATGTGATTTTTTCTGATAAGTTGATCAGATCGTCCTTTCTCCAAGTTTGGAGGCAGGGTTTAATTTGGAGGATTAGGGCAGGAGGCTAGGGAAGTCCATGCGTGTGGGTGCTGGGGTGGGTGTGAGGAAACCATAGTCTGCAGTGGGTCCCCATGGAGGCCCTGGCAGCTGCTGAGAGGGCTCAGGCTCAGGAGAAACCCCCATTTCAGGGGTCTCAAATGCCCCAAGGGGCAGGGCAGTACCTTTTAAGAATGGAGCATGTTGGTTGGAGCCTGTGACCAATGAGAGCCGTGCCCAGTGGAGGCTCCGGCCCAGGGCCTGGAAGCACTCCATGTCCGCAGAAAACCAGGGCGACCCAGTGAGGAGCAGGAAGATGCTCTACAGACGTATCCAACTTCCAGGATTTAACGCCTGAGAATCTGAGGTGGAGCTGATGTAATACAGAGATACACTGCACAGTAAATGTGCTTGAATCATCCCAAACCACTCCCCCTCCCTCGTCTGTGGAAAAAATTCTTCCATGAAACCTGGTGCCAAAAAGGTTGGGGACCACTGCTCTAAAAGGCTCTTCATGGAAGAAGAAAGGTGACTATGTTTCCATGAGAAAAGCTCCCGGGCTTTCGGGAAACGGAGGCTCGTCTGTGGTGGGAGTGTTAACCGACGGTTTGCTTCGGGAGGCATTCTGGCAACATCCATCACAGCTGAAAGTGTGCACACATCTGGACCCAGAGTTCCCTCTTCTAGAAATTATCCTCAAAGACACCATGAGTCCACAGGGCTGGTGGAGGGGAATGTTTGTAAGAGTGAAAAATGCGGAAACAATCCAAATGCTCATCAACCAGTCAGTGACTATGTGCACATACGATGATCCGCCTTTTTACTGTGATGTTACACATCCTTTCAGAGGAATACCGTAGAGCTTTTACTAAAAAATCTTACCTTATAGGTGCAAATGTATTACAGCTTACATTTTGAAACAATTCATTTAAATTTTTCATAGATGTCTGCTGCTGCTGCTGCTAAGTCACTTAAGTCATGTCCGACTCTGTGCGACCCCATAGACGGCAGCCCACCAGGCTCCCCCGTCCGTGGGATTCTCCAGGCAAGAACTCTGGAGTGGGTTGCCATTTCCTTCTCCAGTGCATGAAAGTTAAAATTGATTAGCTGCTAATTATATATTTACTCTTGCCTAGTCATAAATGTCTAGGCAAGAGTAAATATATAATTAGCAGCTAATCAATTGTTCTGAACAGATACGTACCTGCTCTTGAAAATATACTTGTCCATAGTTACTTGTTAGCTTGTTAGCATGGGGGGAACATCTTAAAGGGTATGTGATGTACCCTTTCTCTACTGAGAGTATATATATATTTCCTTCTAGAGAATGTATATCAACTTTATTGCTTATGACTAAAATTGTGAACTCCAAATCCGTGAGGCTTTGACTCCAGTTAATCATTGGACATTTTTTTTACTAAGGGAGGGAACTGCTTCACAATGAACCCCAGGAGGTTTGGCAACTATCCAAAAGTTCTCTTCCTTATTTGTACTTCGGCATTTTACATCTTCGAACATAATACAATCGGGAATCTGTTGCAGATAGTAAAATATTGCAAGTTCCCAGTTTGAGCTTCCGGGCCAATGAATTATCCTTCTGGTCACATGAGGGATCGTAGTGGACCCCGTAAGCTGCACACCTACGTCCACGCACGTCTCTTCTAAGTGGCCCCCTTGTTGGAAACGATGTCCCTCTCCGTGCCTGCAGTCTGAGCCTCATCCTGTGCTCAGGTGATGCCCTGTGTCATGGCCCGTCATGACCGAGGAGTATCAGCATGGGCAGGGTGGAGGTGGCACAGCCTGAGGTCCCCGGGGTTAGGGCTGGGTGCTGAGCAGACCTCCTTGATCATTCTTGGACTTAACAGATCTTCTACACAGGGTGAGGTGCCCTGTGCTGGTTCTTAACTAATTTCATTCCCTCGTTGTCCAGCGAGGTCAGTATTTTGACTCTCATTTTATAGTCAAGACAATGTAGGGTCAAAGAAGTGAAGGATCCCACCATCACACAGCTGAATAAGCAGGAGAAGACGGGTTTTATATTCAGCTTTGAGGGATTCTGAAACCCATGCTCTTTATGTTCCCTATTCCTCTTGAATTTTGTAGGACAAAGATATGTATGACACTGATTATTCAATATTTAGATTGAATTTTTAAATGCTCTAAAAATGTCTATCTAAATCAGAGATGACTCTTTACAGGTAAAATTATTCAGTGTATTTTCTTCCCCTTAAATAAAGCAGGCTTGTGTAATTGTACTTCATGATTTTTTTTTATTGAAGTCTAGTTTATTTACAGTGTTAATTTCTGCTGTACAGCAAAGTGAGTCAGTTATACATATATATACATACTTTTCTATATTCTTTTCCATTATGGTTTATCCCAGGATGTTGAGTATAGTTCCCTGTGTGCTATAATAATATTATTATTACATTTTTGTAGGAAATGACCAAGTTCACTCCTGGACACTAGTCACCAGCCAAGCCTTAGAGACCGCGTGGAGAGTGGTGAAGGGGTCGGTGACCTTGGCAGTTTCGTTTCTGGCAGCTGTCCTCTGCTACTTCAGAAGGCTGCATCTGCATTTGGGGCACCGGCTGAAAGGTATGTGGCTCTGTCATCTTTAAATTTCAAAAATGCCCTTGCTGTTAAAAATAGAATTTTGATGTTACTATTTCCATTTATCTTTTAGGTGGATTGGATATCTGCAGAGAAGATTCAAAAGTAAATATTTTCACGCCTGTGTTTCCTTATTTTAAGAGAGGGTTCAAGAAGGGAAAGGGAAGGGAAAATTCACTGCCGTGTATTTTCGGTTTGGTTCAGGGAACCTCAGCGTGGAGGCGGAAGTTGATTTACTCAGTTACTGTGCAAGAGAGTGGAAAGGAGAGACACCCCATGCCAAGCTGATGAGGAAGGTGTGTGTCTGTTTATTCAGGTCGTGGTGGATGGAGAATTTGTGTGTAAAACCAGGAAACTCGCATTCCACTATGCTTTACCAAATATGGAGCCAGGAACAACTGTGGCTGCAGTTAAAAGCCAAACAGCCGCTAGGCATCACCTTCAGGCCTTTCACCTAGCACTGGGGCCTTCGAGGACTTGGGTAAACTAGGCCTGTGATTTCAGGACACTTGAGCATTGTACCCTTTTCAGCTCTCTCCTCCCAGGGCTATTAAAACATCTGCAAGGGGCTTCGCTGGTGGTCCAGTGGCTAAGACTTCCAATGCAGGAGGCCTGGGTTCAATCCATGGTCAGGGAGCTAGATCCCACATGCTGCAACTAAGAGCTGGCACAACCAAATAAAGATATATTTTTAATCTGCACATGCATTGGAGACTTCTGTCCTTGAAAGGATCAGGCACCTTGACATAAAATATTTTGAGGATTTTTTTTTAGAACTTTCCATCAGACCAGTCTTGGTAAATATCCCCAGCTGTGTTGTCCAACCTTGTCACTAGCAAAAGCCAAAAAAAGCCAAAAAGGAAAAAGAAGTACTTTTCAATTACTCTTTAGCATGGACTTAAAAGTACATATAATAGTTTTTATTGCAGTCAGGTTGTAGCCATCCTCTCCCCACAATGACATTCCCTGACTCTGGGCTTCCAGGAAGTTATCAACTAAAATAGCACACATGGACTCTCTACACACAAAAGTCACTTGAAAATTACACATGGTCACATTCATAACCCATACTGGCTCTGTTTCTGTTGTCCACTTTATTTGGGAGTAGTGCCTTGCTAAAGATGCCATGAATTAGCTTCCTTTAGTCTCTTGTCCAGTGGAATTAAGAACGGCTTTTACCTCTGGTGCCAATAGGCTTACGAGGAGCTGTTTTGGAGGCGGAATATTAAATGTGTTCGAAAAGTCAGGAGAGACAACTATGATGCCCTGAGGTCGGTGCTGTTTCAGATCTTCAGCCGGGGCCTCGCTTTCCCATCCTGGATGAAAGAAAAAGATATCGTGAAGGTACGTTAGGTCCTCACGCTGGAGATTTGGCAGAAGTCATGCTGATGGGAACTGCCACACAGAGTCTGGGGTCTTCTGCGGGTGGTTTTGTATTGAACACAGGGTGTCAGGAGATTGAAGGTCCTTTAGCTCAGTCCTCTGTCTCTCATGCCAGTTTGCAAAGAAATCATCTCAGATAGTTGTACTCAATTTTGTTTGTAATGCCCGCATTTTTTCTTGAGAAGGGCGTCTGTCTTTTGTAAGTAAAATGGTCCTTTAATCCACTTTTCTGCTCTGGCTATTTGAGCATTGACAAGCACAGTGTGTAAGCTCCATCCCAAAGATGCCCTTATATCCTGTTTTTGTCAATCTGTCTCTCACCCCAGGCATCCACTGATAGGTTTTCTGTCCCTTTAGTTTTGCCTTTTCCAGAATGTCAGAGAAATGGAATGACCCACTGTGTAGACTTTTGAATCTGCCCTTTTCACTTAGCATAGTGCATTTGCAGATCAGCTGTGTTGTTCCGTGGATTTGTAGTTCAGTGCTTTTATTGTTGAGTGATGTTCCTTCATATAAATAGAAGACATCTTGTTTATCCATTCATGCTTAAGTTGAAGGATATGTGAATTGCTTCCAGTTTTTAACAGTTATGAATAAGGCTGTTACAAATATTCCAACTCAGGATTTTGTATGAATGTAAGTTTTATTCCTTTTGGGTAAATACCTAGGAATGAGATTGCTGGGTCACATGACAGGTTTTTCTTTAGCTTTGTAAGAACCTGCCAAGTCTTTTCCCAAGCGGCTCTGCCATTTTGCCTTCCCGCCAATAACATGTGAGTTCCAGTTGGGCTACATTCTCAGATTTTTTGTTTGCTTTTTAGCCATTCTAATAAGGATGCATTTGTATCACTGCTTTTGGTTTGCAATCCTCTAACAGGTAATGATATTGAACATCTTTTCAGGTGCTAATTTGCCACCCACATTGCCTCCTTGGAGAAGTCTTAGTTCAAATCCTTTGCCCAATTTTTTAAATTGAGTTTTGAGAGTTCTTTATATATTCTGAATACAAGTGCTTTATCAGATACGTCATTTGCAAAGATTTTTGCCCAGCCAGTGCCTTTTTTTTTTTTTTTTCATTTTCTTGACAATGCCAGGCAATATATTCTTGATAAATAACCTTAATTTTTATTTGAATGTAATATGCTTATTACATAAGTGTGAGCAAACTCTAGGAGATAGTGAAGGACAGGGAAACCTGGCATGCTACAGTGCATGGGGTCACAAAAAGTCGGACATGACTTAGTGACTGAATGACAACAATGATATGCCTAACCACAGATGCACATTTAAGGATGGAGAAACAAAGAAATATAAAGTATATGCATGTATATAACTCCACACGATCTATTTCCTTAGCATCTTTTATTTATAGTTGTTTTATCGGTGGTTTAGTTCAACGTAGCAGTTGTCAAGTGTATGCTGTGTGCCAGCCCTGCTGCTAGTTGCTGAGGACAGAGAACATAGCCAAGACCCTGGGCTCCACAAGCTCAGCGGGGTGGAAGGTGGATCAGATGCCCACAATGGATCCGACTCATATGCATGCCATGAGCATATTTAATCCAACAAGAGTCCTGAAAAATGCATAGGATTGTCCTTCATTTATAATGAAGGTGGAGGATGCGCTAAGAGGTAACATAACTAGCGCTGGTTGAGTAACCTCTCAGCAGCCTTTGAGGAACTAGGTTTGAACCACAGAGAGCATCCTTCTATAATCCATGTGTTCCCTGATGTAGTGGGTTGGCCAGTTACTCTAATGCTGTTTGGTTAAAACATAATTTCTAAATGGATATACCTAGGAAGTCTGGGAAATGTTTTATGTAAAAAGATTGTTTCTGTAGACAGCGTTCATTCACATTTTCATCTGTTGTGAAACTGTGAATCAAGAAGGTGATCCAAATCAATCCACAAATCTAAAAAGAGACTATGTTTTACTTAACTGCCATTACAATCTTTTACACTGACGAATTCTGAATAAGATTACCCACTGTGCCATATTCCGAGCTGTGTGTCAGACACCCTGAGATACTGACCACTGTTGGCATCTACTTCCTTTTCAAGCTTCCTGAAAAACTGCTCTTTTCGCAAGGTTGTAATTGGATCCAGCAGTACAGTTTTGGTCCTGAGAAGTATACGGGTTCCAATGTGTTTGGAAAATTACGCAAATGTGTGGAATTACTGAAAACACAGGTGAGTCTCCAAGGGAAAAAGACAAAGAATAAAAGCGTGCATCCCACACGCAGCCGCTTGCCTCCCGTGTCAGGCATGTCACTGTGTGTCCCGTGAGAAGGAAGTGCAGGCAGAAACACTCGTCTAGTAACTGACCATTTCCTTTCCTGCTCTTCATTCTCCTCCGAAATAATGATCGAGAGCAATGTTGTTCTACACGGTTGTTAGGTCAGTTATGGCTAACTAGCCAGCCAACCTTAACGATCACATACTTCTGTTTTTCTAGAAAAATGTGGTGTGAGGTCCAGACAAGACAGTGGGAGATGCCCTTTAGAATGCACCTTGTTAGTAACTTGGGGACAGCACAGATATTATCATTTGACTAAGAGTTTTTCCTACTTTTTACTAGACACAGATTTTAGATTGTTGAAATGAGTCCTCCTTGGGAAATGCCATTTCAGTGCCATGGCTTTCTGATCTGTAAAACGAATAAAATGAGTAGTCTCAACCCTGTAATGTTATTTGAGGATTTAATGAGCAAATACCCATAGATTGCTTTATACTCCAGTGGTGAAGTGGTGAAGAATGCTAATTAGTACTCTTTGTCACTGGACTATCCTTTGTGTAATCGACATCCTTAGAGGTAGCTTTAGGAGGCTGATTTCTTTAGTAGTCTACCTAGTAGGCAGTGTATTTTTTAAAAAATATCTAAACTCCTTTGTTGTTATAAAAGTAATCAGTACTTAGGGTTGCAACAATCAGTGTCAAAAGATATGAAGTGAAAAGTTAATGGGTCCCCTCATTAATCCCTGGTTTGTTTTACAAGTACTTTAAAGATTATGCAATGGTGTATGTATTGACCTTTCCCTTCTAAGTTTCACTTAACATCTGTGTTTTTAGTGGACTGAATTTAGTGGAATTAAAGATTATCACAAGAGAGGAAGTATGTGCAACATCCTTTTTTCTGATGCTCTCCTGGAATGTAAACTTTATGAAGCCCTGAAGTTCATCATGCTCTATCAAGTCACCGAGGTTTATGAACAAATGAAGACCAAAAAGGTCATCCCCAGTCTTTTTCGACTCCTGTTTACCCGGGAAACCTCATCTGACCCCTTGAGCTTCATGATGAATCACCTGAACTCTGTCGGCGACACATGTGGACTGGAGCAGGTAAACGGGGCAGAAGAATCGTGTGTCTGATGAAGGACAGTGCTGGTAATACTTCAGCATGTAGGTGATTGCAGTTTACTGTCAGCAGTGATAAAACCCGCTGCAAAGAGTGGCATGCGTGCTGAGTCACTTCAGTCATGTCTGATTCTGTGCAACCCCATGGACTGTGGCCCACCAGGCTCCTCTGCCCATGGAATTCTCCAGGCAAGAATACTGGAGAGGGTCACGATTGCCTCCTGCAGGGAATCTTCCTGAACCAGGGATCGAACCTGGGTCTCCTGCATTGGCAGGCGGATTCTTTACCACTGAGTTCAGTTCAGTTCAGTCGCGCAGTTGTGTCCGACTCTTTGCGACCCCATGAATCGCAGCACGCCAGCCTCCCTGTCCATCACCAACTCCCGGAGTTCACTCAGACTCACGTCCATTGAGTCTGTGATGCCATCCAGCCATCTCATCCTCGGTCGTCCCTTTCTCCTCCTGCCCCCAATCCCTCCCAGCATCAGGGTCTTTTCCAATGAGTCAACTCTTCGCATAAGGTGCCCAAAGTACTGGAGCTTCAGTTTTAGCATCATTCCTTCCAAAGAAATCCCAGGGTTGATCTCCTTCAGAATGGACTGGTTGGATCTCCTTGCAGTCCAAGGGACTCTCAAGAGTCTTCTCCAACACCACAGTTCAAAAGCATCAATTCTTCGGCGCTCAGCCTTCTTCACAGTCCAACTCTCACATCCATACATGACCACAGGAAAAACCATAGCCTTGACTAGACGGACCTTAGTCGGCAAAGTAATGTCTCTGCTTTTGAATATACTATCTAGGTTGGTCATAACTTTTCTTCCAAGGAGTAAGCGCCTTTTAATTTCATGGCTGCAGTCACCATCTGCAGTGATTTTGGAGCCCAAAAAAACAAAGTCTGACACTGTTTCTACTGTTTCCCCATCTATTTCCCATGAAGTGATGGGGCCAGATGCCATGATCTTCGTTTTCTGAATGTTGAGCTTTAAGCCAACTTTTCCACTCTCCTCTTTCACTTTCAACAAGAGGCTTTTTAGCTCCTCCTCACTTTCTGCCATAAGGGTGGTGTCATCTGCATATCTGAGATTATTGATATTTCTCCCAGCAATCTTGATTCCAGCTTGTGTTTCTTCCAGTCCAGCATTTCTCATGATGTACTCTGCATATAAGTTAAATAAGCAGGGTGACAATATACAGCCTTGACGTACTCCTTTTCCTATTTGGAACCAGTCTGTTGTTCCATGTCCAGTTCTAACTGTTGCTTCCTGACCTGCATACAGATTTCTCAAGAGGCAGGTCAGGTGGTCTGGTATTCCCATCTCTTTCAGAATTTTCCACAGTTTACTGTGATCCACACAGTCAAAGGCTTTGGCATAGTCAATAAAGCAGAAATAGATGTTTTTCTGGAACTCTCTTGCTTTTTCCATGATCCAGCGGATGTTGGCAATTTGATCTCTGGTTCCTCTGCCTTTTCTAAAACCAGCTTGAACATCAGGGAGTTCACGGTTCACATATTGCTGAAGTCTGGCTTGGAGAATTTTGAGCATTACTTTACTAGCATGTGAGATGAGTGCAATTGTGCGGTAGTTGGAGCATTCTTTGGCATTGCCTTTCTTTGGAATTGGGATGAAAACTGACCTTTTCCAGTCCTGTGGCCACTGCTGAGTTTTCCAGATTTGCTGGCAAATTGAGTGCAGCACTTTCACAGCATCATCTTTCAGGATTTGAAACAGCTCAACGGGAATTCCATCACCTCCACTAGCTTTGTTCGTCGTGATGCTTTCTAAGGCCCACTTGACTTCACATTCCAAGATGTCTGGCTCTAGATTAGTCAACACATCATCATGATTATCTGGGTCATGAAGATCTTTTTTGTACAGTTCTTCCGTGTATTCTTGCCACCTCTTCTTAATATCTTCTGCTTCTGTTAGGTCCAGACCATTTCTGTCCTTTATCGAGCCCATCCTTGCATGAAATGTTCTCTTGGTATCTCTAATTTTCTTGAAGAGATCTCTAGTCTTTCCCATTCTGTTCTTTTCCTCTATTTCTTTACCACTGAACCACCCGGGAATCCCGCAAAGAGGTGGCGGGTGGGTATTACCGCCCTCCAGTCAGGAAGAGTGATACAAGCCTTCCTGCCCAACACCAGCTGCTGTGTCTTTGCAGTCCGGTGGCCAGCCAGCAGCAGTGCCAGGCACCTGTCTGACCTTCACGCTGCCTCAGGTGGGAACAGGCTCTCCCACTACAGAGGTTATTTGGCAGGAAGTCCAGCTGTGAACTGAGATAACATTTGGGAAAGCATGTGGTTACTTAGTGCAGGTAAAGAGAAGTTATTGAAACTTTAAAAGTCCAGACAATGCTTTTCTGTGCCCATAGCAAAGGGGCTTTGTTTTGCTTTGTTTTCCTAGGAGGTACTCAAAATTACCTGACATTTTAATAAAAATTAATTCATTTAAAATGACTTTTTTAAAAAAGTTGGAAAACAGGATAACTCTTATTGCAAGCATTCCTTTATATTTTTTCCAAACAGCTTGCCCTGTGATTCCCCTACGGAGACCTTTCTGTTTGTCCCCTGCCTTCCACGCTGACGTCTTCCATGTCTGTCCCCAATTCCACACCCACGCACGGTTCACATGTGGGTCTGGCCACGAGCCCATCATGTCACGAGCTGCAGAACACTCTCCCTCCGCTGGAGGGGAAGGCAGGCATTTGGAAATGTGCGCCCCTGAACTTTCTTTCATCTCCTCCCCACAGATTGATATTTTATACTCGGATACTCCCTGGAAGTAAAGATAAAAGTGTTCAGACTGTTCAAGTTTAACTCCAGAGACTTTGAAGTCTGCTACCCAGAGGAGTCGCTCAGGGAGTGGCCGGAGATCTCCCTGCTGACCGAGAATGACCGCCACTACCACATTCCTGTCTTTTAAGTCAGGCTGGACTAGGCACCAGCTCTCGCCAGTGACAGAAGTCACCCTTGCAAGTAATGTTTCTAGAAAACCAAAGCTGGCATTGCCGCCCGGGAAGGAGTCGGGACCTCCCTCTCCAGGAGCACAAGTACCCTGCACAGGGGACCCCACGGTGCCTTTCCTCTGTTCTCACTGGTTTCCTCCAGCGCAGTTGCACTAATGGGTTTGTGGGCTGGTGGTCTGACCTTGTTTGTGAAGACTCTGGTCACTTCACACACAATAGGGCACAAGGACATTTAGTTTGAACAAGAACAACAACAGGAAAAAAGTGAGAAGAAAAAGAGTACGGGAAAAGGACTAAAGGGAAAGAATTTCTTTGGCTATAACCTTTATGTTCTTCCTTAGGAATCTTGTCTTTGACTGATTTGGGATCATCATAAACATGGCCTTATTTTATAAGCATTACCTTCCCAGGAATCTCTGTGGTATACTGATTTTCCAGAACCCTTTGATTAACTTTAAAATTGTGCGTGTGTGTTTATACTCACGTGCACATATACATGTATAGTTTTATATATACATATCTAAACACGTACATACACATAGCCACTACTTTGTAATGTTGTACAATTTGTTTTATATCGCTTTACTTTTTTTTTTTAAACTGTTGGATCTGGCCAGTTTAATATGTTTTATATAGACCAAAAAGATACATTCTACAGATTAAGGCAACTGAATGACAATTATTGAACTGTCACAAAAATATTAAACTGGTATATTTAACATGTATTTACATGTGTATTTAATTTGTGTAGGTAAAAATTATGCTTGCCTTCCCCCTACCCCCCCATATCTCTATTCTAATCCCAGGAACCTGTAATAGGTTGGGTTAAATGACAAAGGAGAATAAGATTGCAGGTGGAACTAAGGTACTAATCCACTAACTTTGAAATAGAGAGTGGTGTGGGTTCTCCAGGTGGGCCCAGCATAATCACAACGGCCCTTAAAGTAGAAGAGGGGACTTGGGAGAGTATCAGTCAGGGGGAGATAGGAGGAAGCGACGAGCAGTGAGAAAGAGACAGATGCAAGGCAGCCGGTTTTGTTCATTGCAGCAGCTACAAGGAGGACGTTACTGCAGTTACATGAAGGAGCCACAAGCCAATGACTGTGGGTGGGCTCTGGAAGCTAGAAAAGACCAGAGAACACATTCTCCCCTAGAGCCTCAGACAGCAACGAGGCCCTGCCAACACTTTGATTTTAGCCCCGTGGAACCCGTGTCAGGCCTCTAACCTAGAGACCTGTGAGATGATAAACGTGTTGTTAAGTTGCTAAGTTTGTGGTTCGTGTTACAGCAACCATAGACAACCAACACACTTAGGCTCACTAACTTCTGGTCGTCTCTATTTTGGAAATATTTTTTCCAGTTTATTTTGGCAGTCTTTATTTGGAGGTACTTTGCTAGTCCAATTTTGTATTTTGGCAAATACAAAGTAACTTTTAAAATCCTGGCTAATGGGATAGATACTATTTCAAAGTTACAAACCCCTTCTAAGAATGACTTATTTATTAACATGTTTGATGCTAATGTTTTCTCATGTTTCCATATGTTTACTGTAAATAAAAGGGTATGTTAAATGCTGCAGTCTATGAAACTAACATTTAGATTCTTCTGTAATGGGGACACTCACCTGCCTTTACCACATAAGCCAGTGTTGGGCCTGCTGCCATTTTGTCCTCTGGGTGAAGAGCTGAAGAGTTTCAAGCTTAGACCCAGGGGCTTTGCAATACCTTGAGAGCCACATGAAGTAGCTCTCTTGATCTCTACAGCCCTTGCCTGCATCTATGGGTTTTCATAACCCTTGGGCTTCCCTGGTGGCTCAGTTGGTAAAGAATCTTCCCGAATTCAGGAGACCTGGGTTTAATCCCTGGGTCAGGAAGATCCCCTGGAGGAGGGCATGGCAACCCACTCCGGTATTCTTGTCTGAAGAATCCTCATGGACAGAGGAGCCTGGCGGGCTACAGTCCATGCGGTCACACAGAGTCTGACATGACTAAAGCAACTTAGCATGGCATGGGCAGCTTATAACTCTTGTCACATTATCAGCCCATGATGTTTATCCTTAACCGTGCTGGGGGATGGGGCAGACTGGGAAAAGGATTCTTTAAATAGAGGGGCAAGACCAAATTGTGAAAACATTTAAATATGATCATAATGAAAGTAAAAAATAAGACTCTTCAGTAGTTACTGTGTTTGGGGGAAAACATCAAACCAGAAGATTTTAGGGGATGAGGTTTTGGGTGTTTTTGCTTTTAATTCAGTTGTATGATGAATGTAACAAACTAGAAGGAACTACATATAAATTAGCACCATTTTAAAATGCTAGATGGGTTTGATCCCTGGGTCAGGAAGATCCCCTGGAGAAGGAAATGGCAACCCATTCCAGTATTCTTGCCTGGGAAATCCCATGGACAGAGGAGCCTGACGGGCTACAGTCCATGGGGTCACAGAAGAGTCAGACATGACTTAGAGGTTAAACAACAACAGCTTATTTAAACATGGGATGTGTTCTAAGAAGCATTCCTGAAGTACAGAAATATTGTTTCCTCTGAAATAGCCTTTTTGTAAACAAAGAGTATTTCTTGCTTCTAACTTATAAAACTTCAGATGGAACATCTAGACAGAACCAAATACAGGTTGGTAGTTAAAACTATGAGTATAGCATTTTACTCTTCTGTTTTGCTCACCCTTGAGTTTGAAAAGGTGGAGTGAAGGTCAAACCAGTAACGCTAGGGGGCTTCATGGACAGCATACAACTTGACTCCATTGCTCCTTAGCATACATCAACACGTCTGTATGGACAAACTCAAAAGCTTGAGACTTCGCTGGCCCCATGTTTTGTTATCACCATCATCCCCAAAGACGAATCTGGGAAACAACTGGGGAACCACTGCATGTACCTGCCAGTCTCAGCTTGTGTCCACCTCTCAGCATGTCCACGGACTTCCTGTGGGTGCTGGCCTCTCTGTTGGACCGGCTTTGTGGGAAGGGCCCTGGGGCTAGGTGATGAGAAGGAGTTGGTGCAAACCGACAAGGGGGCTGAAAACCTAAAAAGCTGCACAAATATTCTGGAACTTTCAGTGTGTGAATCTAAGTAGACACATTTATAACTTCCTTGAAGATCTCCTGGAGGAGGAAATAGCAACCCACTCCAGTATTCTTGCCTGGAAAATCCCATGGACAGAAGAACTTGGCAGGCTACAATCCATGGGATTGCAAGAGTTGGACATGACTGAGCACACACACTGTATCACACTATAAATAAAAAAAGAGGAGGTGATATTTGGTAAAAATGTTATAAAATATTCATATCTTATAGCTAAATAAGAAAGATAAATATGTGTTTCTCTCTCTTATCAGGAGCTAGCCTTAGGCGTAATTAAGCATGATTAAAAGAAAAGCTCAGCACTGGTGTATATTTGACCTTTGTTTAATACATTAGTCATAAAATGGTAAATGAGAAATTAATTTTCCCACCTGGTTTATATTTCACGGGGTAAGAGTGGACACTTCAGTCTGCTTGTGAGACCAGTTGTGTTATTAGTTGCATTTCTGGTTGTCCCTCCTGAGTCCCCATCTTCATGCAAGCACACTGGAGACACTCCATACACTGAACACGAAGAGGAAATGTCACACGATTCTCTTTTTAAAGCAGGAAGTAAAGTGCCTTTTCCCCTTTGAACTGAGCAGTGCTTGCGAAGCTATCTGTGGTGAGTGTGGTGATGGACCCAGTTTTTTAATTTCCCATTCTTGGCAGACAGGCACTTTTGTAAAAGTAAAATGTTGCACTGAGATCGGATTGCTATAAGAGTTTCTCAACACTTGCTCTCAGTTCCTGTACACATTCTTGCAGTCAAGCAGAAAGAGCTTGCAATGTGGCACTCGTTATAGAGTGCACTGAAACAGGAGTTTCAGGCAAGAATCAATGTATTCTGATGTTATTTCTCTGGGAGTTTGGGATTTTGCCAGCATGAGAAGGCGGTGCTTTTGTTTTGTTTTGCTATTGGGCCAACCAAGGCCACTGTGTGGAGCTGTCTGGTGTGTGCCTTGCTCAGGACACGACTGAAGAGGTGCGTGGGGGCTGGGGTCTCTCTTCTGAGTCATGACCCTTGCTTGGCAGAGCTCCTTGGATCAGTCATCAGACAGTCCCAGTTACATTTGCTACTTTTTGAGAAGGCTTCCATGGGTTTCTACCTTCTCTCAGCAGAAATTAGCAAGAACCTCCTTTTGATTTCAGTTCTTTATGCTTAACAAGAATCTTCACATTTATTTCTTTTTTTTTTTTTTTCACATTTATTTCTTTACTGGCTTTCAAGCTCCTGTGGGAAGGAGTGTGGGTCTTACATCACCGTGACTAGACCAGTGCTCACATAATAGCAAATGAATTCCAAATCACAAGTTGATAATGAAAGCCATGTGCAGCTGTTAACCTTCTTAAAGAAGCAAAGAATCATAGTGTGATGATTTCCTTCCTTCCTTCCTTTTTGAATTGATCCAAAACTTGAAGAGACCAAGTTTTTAGATGGAGTCTTGGGGAGAGAAGCTTCCTGAATGTAGTGATACCTCAACATATTCATCAAGTCAGAGTGACCTATGAAATGGCCACAATGGACATAAGAGGTCAAAGAGGTTAAAATTAACCGACATCTAGTTCATCGAGAAACAGGTTCTTAAACAAATATGGCTCATGAAAGAACATTATTTACTGGGGTCACGGACTCCTAAGAGTGAACAGAACCTTAAGATGTCCGGAGAACACACGTCCCATCTTCCCTCTGCTGTGGAAGAGGCCTGACCCCAGCCTGGACTCCGCAGAGCCTCCAGGCGGGTCCCAGGTAGGAGGCAGCGGGGTAGGGTGGGGCTGGTGTGGCAAACGGGGCACAAGAGCATAGCAGCCTGAATCTACAAGCCATGGCAGGCACGCCAGAGCCCTGCTCCGGTGTTTATCAAAGTCAGAAGCTGAAGGACGCACCCCTCGGCATGCATGACTGAAATCAGGAAAAATGAAGGCCTGGAAGCTTATCACCAGCACAGAGCAAATAACTTCTGGTGGCAAATGGGATAGGAGAGAGTTCTCAAACATCAGGTGGCTTGTAAGGTCTCTTCTCCACTGGACACATCCGTTTTGCGTCTTGGTTACTGAGGGTCTTCATGCATCTGAAAGACACCGTGCTCGGCCTTCACAGGTCCCGGGAATGGCGGGCTAATGAGGGCACAGGTTCGATGTCTGTAATAGGGAAGAGATTTGAGCACATCCGTGAATTTCAATTCTGTGTGGGGTTTTAGTGCGAATGACAAATGTTTATGAGCTTCAGTTGCTGTTTTATGATTAATATGAAATACTGCCCAAGCCTCAGTCAGTCTTGCCAGAAATGCAAGAAATGTTTCTAACATATTTTGGGTTCTGTTCCAGCTGTTTGGTGGTAAGGGCAGAAAACTACTTAAGTCAGTTTAATAAGGAGAATCCCACAGACCAACAGGGCAGGAAGTACAGCCAGACCTCCTGGAAGGCGCCCCTGGGGCCTGAAAGCCAAGAATTAGAGTTTCCAGCTGCATCTCTCTGGAAACTCTAATTGGAGAAGGCAATGGCAACCCACATCCAGTACTCTTGCCTGGAAAATCCCATGGACGGAGGAGCCTGGTGGGCTGCAGTCCACAGAGTGATGAAGAGTCAGGCACGACTGAGAGACTCCTTTCACTTCTCACTTTCATGCATTGGAGAAGGAAATGGCAACCCACTCCAGTGTGCTTGCCTGGAGAATCCCAGGGATGGGGGAGCCTGGTGGGCTGCCGTCTGTGGGGTCGCACAGAGTCGGACACGACTGAAGTGACTTAGCAGCAGCAGCATCAGCTACATCTCTCACGAGTTACGGAGAGATGGTCTCATCGCTCCAGATTTCCCGCCTCACTCTGTAAGTGATTCTCTCTTTTCCCTTTGTCTCTCTTCACCTCTGTCTCCCGCTCTCCATCCTTTGGGCACACAAGGCTGCTCCTGCCACTGAGGGAAGCTGCAGCTTGCTGCTGCTGCTGCTGCTGCTAAGTCGCTTCAGTCGTGTCCAACTCTGTGCAACCCCATAGACAGCAGCCCACCAGGCTTCCCCGTCCCTGGGATTCTCCAGGCAAGAGCACTGGAGTGGGTTGCCATTTCCTTCTCCAATGCAGGAAAGTGAAGTGAAAGTGAAGTCGCTGCAGCTTAGTTCATAAGTTAAAAAAGCCTGAGAAGTAGAATCTGATTGGCTCAACCTGCGGTGGCTGATGAACCACGTGCACGGCTCTAACCAATCATCTGTGACCTAGGTAGGGGGCCCGGGTGCCTGCGGCATAGATTTGACGTTTCCGAGGAATTTGGTGTGATTAGGGTGTGCCTCAAGTCATTAACTACACATGGGGTTTTTCACAACTCAGGTGCACAGAAGAATCAGCATTCAGAGCACCTGGTAATTAAGGTTGGTAATCAATTAGCATCTCACTAATAGAAATGTTAACGAGTTCTTTGGAGAATAAAGACAAGTGTGGTGGTATCAAAGGCTAGGGTGACAATCACACAAGGCTGGCCTCATGAGGCAGTTTTCTCAGTGGTTGGAGGGAAGACAGGAAAAAAAAAGTTACAGGTGTCCAGAGTAATCCTTTCACGGGCAGGGTTGTTGCTATTGATCTGTCCAGATAAATAGCTGAGAAGACACACATGTGCTGCTTTAGAAACATGACGTGAAGTCTCCTGAGCTTTTCTGCAGCTTTCTGATGGAAAGAGATTTACGGTTCTTCTTTGTCCTCTAAACCTCACCTGTGTGCATTTTCAGCCGAACCTTTGGCCTGCGGTTGGCTAGCTCTGTAAAGTACTCTGGCTCCAGTACTTGAATTCCATGCTGTAAAGAGTGAATTTTGACACGGTCTGCTTCCTCCAGGTTCCATGATGACTTCCTTAATTTGTTGTTCTCTTTGTGCCCTGGATGTAAATTCTTACCGGCAGTGGAAATTGGCTTCTGCACTCTTAAGCATAAGCACCAAGGTTAACTCTGATTGCCTGGCACCCCACGCACAGAATTCCCAACAGCTCTACCACAGGTTAATGTTTACTGTAATGAGATATTGTTTTCCCTATGCTTCTTTAAAAGAAATAATAATTTGTTATTTATGGTTGACTGGGTGGGTCTCCGTGGCATTGCACAGGCTCTTTGTTGCTGCATACGGGCTTCCTCTAGTTGGGGAGAACACAGGCTTCTCACTGCAGTGCTTTTCTTGTGGAGCAGGGGCTCTGGAGCCCACAGGCTTCAGTAGCTGCAGCACGTGAGCTCAGTACTTGCACATGGGGGCTTAGTAGCTGCAGCACGTGAGCTCAGTACTTGCGGCATGGGGCTTAGTAGCTACAGCACATGAGCTCAGTACTTGCGGTATGGGGGCTTGGTAGCTGCAGCACGTGAGCTCAGTACTTGCAGCATGGGGCTTAGTAGCTACAGCACCTGAGCTCAGTACTTGTGGCATGGGGGCTTAGTAGCTGCAGCACGTGAGCTCAGTACTTGCGGCATGGGGCTTAGTAGCTGCAGCACACGAGCTCAGTACTTGTGGCATGGGGGCTTAGTAGCTGCAGCACAAGGGCTCAGTTATGACATGTGGGATCTTCCCAGACCAGGGATCGAACCTATGTCCCCTGCATTGGCAGGAGGATCCTTAACCACTAGACCACCAAGGAAGTTCTCCCCTCCCACCGCCCCCACCTCTTATTGCTTCTACAGGATATTTGTTAAGATACAGCCTGGAGCCAGGGGACAGCGCAGAGAACTCAGGATCACAGAAGGGTAAACCTGCTGGTTGTTCTCATTGGTCAGATCACGTTTGTGGCTTCCTAGACATTAAGTGAATAACAACAGTGGGAAATCTTTGAAGAGCCTCATGGTGAATATCAGAAAAGATAGCTTGGTGTAGTAAGTGAATAGCCACTAAATCTATTTCTGGACCAACCTGTGCTGGAGGCATAAACTTACCTACATTTCACAGGTGAACAAAACAACTAAACTAAGCCAAGGCAAGTTGGGCTTAAAAACAGAGAGAAGAGGAAATAGTTTCTATAAGCTAATGATTGGCAAGAGCTAACGGAATGGGTGACTGTGTTGAAGAATGCTGTGAAATTCACAATAACAAGAGCAGTCAGACTCAAAGCTGCATTTTAATAACCTCAGACACCAAGTTGAATATCCACGTGGGAAGAATCAAGCATCTTATAAGACAGATACTGTTGGTGCTAAACCCATAGATACTAACCCAGCTCAGGAAGAAGTATAAATACATGCGGCGACATGATTTGAAATAGTTCCAAGCCGTCTCCCTTACTTTCCTCTTAAATCATCCCCAGAGGATGAGATTTTCAAAGTCAGCTATTGTGCTGAACACAGGGCAATGATGAAAAATTGTAACCAAAAGCATTTTCAAATGAGTGAAGCAAAATAGGCTTCTTCAAATATGACCTGGAAAGGAGTCTCTCAACATAAAACCATGTAATAACTTCTATACATTTCAGGAATATAAGCAAAGACATGTGATGAGGGATAGCTACTTCAATAAGTGTAGCAATGCTTCAGAGTTGCTATTTGTAGGCTAATGGTCCTAAGAAGATGCAGTCTTCAGTGCCATGGTATCCTAACAGGGACCAGGGAGTTCAGCATCATCCATGTGGCAGACCAGAAACCTGTCAAGTCTTTGTCACAGAGAGAATCAAGTATCACACTGAATTACTGACTTTGTGATTAATGATCCACTGTCTGATAGCCACTTGTCTTTACAGGGGCATTCTGTTTCTCAGCAGCCAGCCACACGTTTGGTCCCTCCATGCAACTGCAGGCAAATTCAGTTCCATATCCCCTCACAGCAACTCTTTGGCCTCAGAGAGAGGATTTTATGAATCTCTTACTAAGGATTTTTCAGATCAATGTCAAGCTATGGATCTTTCAGATTATGCTTTCAAGACACCCAGCATCCAAAGTGACTGTTCAGGAGACCCAAGGTCATGCCTATATAACTATATAACCTTTCAGGATAAAACTAACATTTTTTTTCAAAAGGAGGCTAGGGGAGCAAAGCTGTTCAATGACCTAACAACCCAATGTTCAATATCCAAAAAAATTACTAGACATGCCAAAAATCAGGAAATAAGACCACATAACCAGAAAAAGAAAAATAATCAATAGAAAAAGGCCCAGCAATGACAGAGATGGTGTAATTAAGATGCAAAGACATGGGAATAACTATTACAAATATGTTCAACATGTTTAAGGATCTTTAAATAATAGGAATATAGTCAGGAGAGATGGTGAAGACATAAAGAACCAAATGGAACTTCTAAAACTGAAAATTAAGATATCTGAAGTGGAAAAATACACTGGATGGGACTAACTGCAGCTTAGACATGGGAAAACAAAAGATCAGCAAACTTGAAGATGTAGCAATACAAGCGACACAATCTGAAACATTAAACAGATAAATAAGAGCTCAGTGATCTGTGAATAGTACCAAGGGGTTCATTACATGTTAATTAGAGTCCAAGAAAAGTGTCTTTTGGCAGGAGAGGGAGACAAAAAGATATATGAAGAAATAATGGCTGAAAAACTGCCAAATTCAATTAAAACAAAACAAAACAAAACAAAACTACGAACTCACAAATCTTAAGAACCTTAAGCAACTCCAGGTAGCATAAACACACATGCACACACACATCAGAGCACATCAAAATTGAGTTTCTGAAAGACAGTGATAAAGAGAAAAATCTTAAGATCAGCCAGAGGAAAAAGGCACATGATATACAGGGGAATAAAGAGAAGAATGAGAGCTGTTGCTGCTGCTGCTGCTGCTAAGTCGCTTCAGTCATGTCTGACTCTGTGCCACCCCATAGGTGGCAGCCCACCAGGCTCCCTCGTCCCTGGGATTCTCTAGGCAAGCACACTGGAGTGGGTTGCCATTTCCTTCTCCAAAGCATGAAAGTGAAAAGTGAAAGTGAATTCGCTCAGTCGTGTCAGACTCAGAGACCCATGGACTACAGCCTACCAGGCTCCTCCATCCATGGGATTTTCCAGGCAAGAGTACTGGAGTGGGGTGCCACTGCCTTCTCCAAGAATGAGAGCAGATTCCATAAATGATACAAGTCATAATACAATGGTTCAGCATCTTTAAATTGTAGAGTAAAAAAATACTGTCAACATAGACTTCTGTATCCAGCAAGCATCTTCTTTAAAAATTTCACCTTAAGGTGAAATAAAGACTTACTAAGACAAACAAAAGCTGAGAGGCTTTACCATTTAGCACCACTGTGTAAGTGATGTTAAAGAATATTCTTTAGATAGAAGAAAAATAAAACCAGATGGGAACTTAGATCTGGACAAAGGAATGAGATGTACAAGAAATGGAAAATATGTGGGTAAATATAAAAGTATTTTTGTTTTAAAATTTCTTCTGAGAGTAATTAACTATATAAAGCAAAAATAACAAACACATTGGGTTCATAGCTTATGCAAAAATAAAATGTATAATAATGACAGCACAAAGAATAAAAGGGGAAATGGAATTATACTGTTATAAGGGAAATGGGAGTATACATAACATTCAACATAATGGGCTAGATGAAGCACAAGCTGGAATCAAGATTGCCAAAAGAAATACCAATAACCTCAGATATGCAGATGATACCACTCTTATGTCAGAAAGCAAAGAGGAATTGAAGAGGCTCTTGATGAAAGTGAAAAAGGAGAGTGAAAAAGATGGCTTAAAACTCAACATTCAGAAAACTAAGATCATGGCATCCAATCCCATCACTTCCTGGCAAATAGATGGAGAAACAATGGAAACCATGACAGACTTTCTTTTCTTTGGCTCCAAAATCACTGCAGATGGTGACTGCAGCCATGAAATTAAAAGATGCTTGTTCCCTGGAAGAAAAGCTATAACCAAGCTAGACAGCATATTAAAAAGCAGAGACATCACTTTGCCAACAAAGGTCCGTCTAGTCAAAGCTTTGATTTTTCCGGTAGTCATGTATGGATGTGAGAGTTGGGCATAAAGAAAGCTGAGTGCCAAAGAATGATGCTTTTGAACTGTGGTGTTGGAGAAGACTCTTGAGAGTCCTTTGGACTGCAAGGAGATCCAACCAGTCAGTCTTAAAGGAAATCAACCCTGAATATTCACTGGGGGTACTGATGCTGAAACTGAAGCTCCAATACTTCGGCTACCTCATGAGAAGAGCCAGTTCAATGGAAAAGACCCTGACGCTGGGAAATATTGAAGGCAGGAGGAGAAGGGGATGACAGAAGATGAGATGGTTGGGTGGCATCACTGATGCAATGGACATAAACTTGGGTAAGCTCCAGGAGATGGTGAAGGACAGGGAAGTCTGCTGTGCTGCAGTCCATTTGATTGGGAAGAGTCAGACATGACTTGGCAACTGAACAACAACATATATTAATTATTATGGGTTGGGTTTTTTTTTTAAATAAAGGCTCTAAAGGAACCACCAGAAAGAAACTACATTAATACATTTGGAAAAAAGATATTATAAACATAATAAATGTTGCTGGGTGATATGAAATGATACAGCATGTTTAAATTAAACCTCAAAGAAGAATAGAGGCAGACGGGATGTCATTAAGGAGAAGAAGAATACTGATGAAATTCTGTGCACCACAGAATCATAGCTGTCTTGCAGATGAGCTTATAGCTGAAGAAAATCACTGAAGTAAAAGGGGTTAAGTAAAGAATCATCATGGAATGTAAATGGGAAGATTTTGTTTTTGAATATATTTGAACTCAAGATCCATCTCCCAGCTTCTCAGAATGACCACGACTCCTGTGTGTGACTGCTCAGAGTGATGCAGTTTCCTTGGAAAGAGAAGTAATTCAGTAATAAAAACACCTTTCATGAAAACAAGTCAAATGATTTATTTCACAAATTGTCTTAGTATATCATGCGTGTGTAATTATTCACAAGTGTTAGATAAGAAGTTAATAGAGGCAAGTGACTTGTCTAAAAGCTCATGTTGACTGAGTGCCTGGCACATAACAATCCTTGGTATTCTGGTCAATGCTCTCAAAAGTGTAAAAATAAAGGCAAGCATAACTGCCATAATATATAGCAGTGTTGAAAAGAAGAAAAGCAGAGGAGAAATGTTACTGTTAGGAAACTTTTACAGGATTTTGGTAGCCTTTTGTAGATGGTAAAGCATCTGCCTACAATGCGGGAGACCTGGGTTCAATCCCTGGGTTGGGAAGATCTCCTGGAGAAGGAAATGGCAACCCCCTAGAGTATTCTTGCCTGGAAAATCCCATGGACGGAGGAGCCTGGTAGGCTACAGTCCATGGGGTCGCAAAGAGTCGAATACAACCGAGCAACTTCACTTTTGTAAGCTACCTTTGAAAAGATGGCACACATAGGGAGCTGTCCCCGGTGCTGAACCTATTTGTCATGAGGTGAATAGGTTAGAGGATTGCTGTAGGTTTTAGTTACTAAGTTGTGTTGACTCTTTGTGATCCCATGGACTGTAGCCTGCAAGGCGCCTCTGTCCATGGGGTTCTCCAGGGAAGAATCCTGGAGTGGGTTGCCACTTCCTTCTCAGGGGGATCTTCCCAACCCAGGGACTGAGCACTTGTCTCCTGCACTGGCAGGTGGATTCTTTACTACTGAGCCTCCAGGCAAGCCAGGTCAGAGGATGGTCTTCACCAATTTTGACATATATTTTCTTCTGGAATTCTATTACCAATGACAATACTAAGAATAATTTTATTTATAATTTTTTTCCCTTTATAAACATTGTAAGGACAATTTTTAAAATTATAGCTTTGTTGTTATTTAAGGCAAATTTAATGTACAAAGTGTTTGATTCAGTAGATTTTAGTGTAGTCACAAAGTTGTGGAATTATCACCACTATCTAATTCTAGAATATTTTTATTACTGCCAAATAACCCTCACAAAACCCCTTTCTTAAGCCTCTGGAAACCAGGAATTTACTTCTTGTCTGTAAGATTTGCATATCCTGGAATTTTTGAAAAATGGAATTATACAATATGTGGCCATTTGTAATTGACTTTTCACATAGCATACTCTTTTGAGGACTCTCCATGTTGCATATGCATCAATACTTCATTACTTTTATTGACAAACAATAATCTATTGTTATGAATATACCACATTCTATTAATCAGTTAATGAACATTTAATTTATTTCTCCTCTTTAGCTATGCTGCTGTGAACATCTATGTACAAGTTTTTTGTGTGGGTATACGTTTTCAGTTCTCTTGCAAATATTCCTAGGAATGGACTTGCTGGGTTATATGATCTTTTTAATATTTTGTCAAGTGGTTTTTCAAAGTAGTTGCTCTATTTTACATTCCCACTCAGTAGTGTATGAGTATTCCAGATTTTCCACATCCTTATCAACAAGTGTTGTTGTCTGTTTTACATTTTAGTCTCCTAATTGATGTGAAATTTATATCTCATTGTGGTTGACTTGCATTTCTGTAAAGATTTATGACACTGAACATCTTTTCATGTACTTATTGGACACTTGTCATCTTTGGAGAAATGGCCATTTGAATCTTTTGCATATTTTTTTTAAGTTGGGTGGTTTTTCTTTTTATGTTGAGATGAAAAGTTGTAATAAATATATCCTGGATACAAATACCTTGTCAAATACATTATTTGGAAATATTTCCTCCCACACTGTGGGTTGTCTTTTCACTTTCCTGATAGTGTAAATGACTATTTTCAACACAGTGATCTTTCTGATTCTCCCCCAATCTTTCCCTCAGCAATTCTCAAAGGTTTGTTAATAGAACTTAATAAAATTCCAAGACCTAAAACATGACACCCTAACACTCCTAGAAGAGAATGTAGGCAAACATTTTCTGCATAAATTGTAGAAATGTTTTCTTAGATCAGTCTCCCAAGCCAATAGAAATAAAAGCAAAATTAAACAAATGTGACC
Source organism: Aepyceros melampus (assembly GCA_006408695.1). Taxonomy (NCBI): domain Eukaryota; kingdom Metazoa; phylum Chordata; class Mammalia; order Artiodactyla; family Bovidae; genus Aepyceros; species Aepyceros melampus. The sequence continues at coordinate 502,850 of SJXQ01005408.1, read as the reverse complement.
TAATCAAATTTATAAGCTTTTGCACAGCAAAGGAAACCATAAACAAAAATATAACCCACAGACTGGGAGAGAATATTTGCAAACAATGCAACCAACAAGCAATTAATTTCTAAAATATACAAGCAACTATACAGCTCAATAACACAACATCAACAAAAAAAAAACCCAATCAAAAAATTGGCAGAAAATCTAAACAGACAATTCTGCAAAGAAGACACAGATGGCCAACAGGCACACGAAAAGATGTTTAACATCACTAATTATTAGATAAGTGGAAATAGAAACTACAATGAGATATCACCTCACACCAGTCAGAATTAGCCATCCTTTTAGAAGTCTGCAAATAATTTCTGGAGAGGGTATGGAGAAAAGGGAAGCCTTCTACACCGTTGGTGGGAATGTAAATTGGTGCAGACACTATGGAAATCATAGTGTTTCCTTTAAAAGCTAAAAAATTTAATTACCATATGATCCAGTAACCCCACTCTTGAGCATATATCTGGAAAAGATGAAAAGTCTAATTTGAAAAGATAAATGCACCCCAATGTTCACAGCAGTACTATTTACAATAACCAAGACATGGAAGCAACCTAAGTGCCCACCAACAGAAGAACAGATAAAGATGAATGGAAAAAGAAAACACAATGGAATATTACTCAGCCATTAAAAGGGAAATAATGCCATTTGCAGCAATATCGATGGACCTAGAGATTATTGTATTAAGTGAGCAAGCCCAACAGAGAAAGAAAAATATCAGTCAGTTCAGTTCAGTCACTGTCATGTCCAACTCTTTTTAACCCCATGGACTGCAGCACACCAGGCCTCCCTGTCCATCACCAACTCCTGGAGTTTATTCAAATTCATGTCCATTGAGTCAGTGATGCCATCCAACCATGTCATCCTCTGTCGTCCCCTTCTCCTCCCGCCTTCAATCTTTCCCATCATCAGGGTCTTTTCAAATGAGTCAGTTCTTCACATCAGATGGCCAAAGTACTGGAGTTTCAGCTTCAACATCAGTCCTTCCAATGAATATTCAGGACTGATCTCCTTTAGGATGGACTGGATGGATCTCCTTGCAGTCCAAAGGACTCTCAAGAGTCTTCTCCAACACCACAGTTCAAAAGCATCAATTCTTCGGTGCTCAGCTTTCTTTATAGTCCAACTCTACATCCATACATGACTACCAGAAAAATCATAGCCTTGACTAGATGGACCTTTGTTGGCAAAGTAATGTCTTTACTTTTTAATATGCTGTCTAGTTTGGTCATAACTTTCCTTCCAAAGAGTAAGCGTCTTTTAACTTCCTGGCTGCAGTCACCATCTGCAGTGATTTTGGAGCTCCCCAAAATAAAGTCAGCCACTGTTTTCATTGTTTCTCCATGTATTTGCCATGAAGTGATGGGACCAGATGCCATGATCTTAGTTTTCTGAATGTTGAGCTTTGGATGGATGTTGAGGATGGATGAAACTGTGACTGTCACATCAATAATAGTGAATACAAACAGCCGTCTGAATTTTAAAAGAATGACTCAGATGGAAGCATGGAAAATGGAATGAGATGGAGGAGAGACAGCAGAGGCAGAGAGATCAATGACTGGCCTTAATGACCAGTTGGGTATAGGAGGCAAGGATGAGACAGGAATTTAATAATACTGGGATTTTTCTGATAACTTATATAAAATAGCATATTTTATCACTCACTATCTCTTTACTCTGCTTTGTTTGTTTCACAGAGAGCTTGCTACTCACACTCTCTGTCTCCGTCTCTCTCTCTCTCACATACACACCTGCATATTTTAGCTATAGTCCATTTCACCAACACAAACAAGATTCATAAGGGAAGGGACTTTGCTGTGTTTACTGTTGTGTCCCCCAGATCAGTCCTGAATATTCATTGGAAGGACTGATGTTGAAGCTGAAACTCCAGTACTTTGGCTATCTGATGCGAAGAACTGACTCATTTGAAAAGACCCTGATGCTGGGAAAGATTGAAGGCGGGAGAAGAAGGGGACAACAGGATGACATGGTTGGATGGCATCACCGACTCAATGGACATATCACCAAAGAACACCTTTGAAAGGATGAATTAAATGGCTAACTTAAAGAGAACAAATGGATTGCAATACCATCAACAAAGATAGGAAATATGAAGCAATGATGAGACTTCTGATAGACACGGTTTGAGGCAGATGGTTTTGAGGTGGAATCTATGGTCTGGAACTTGGTAGAGAAGATGGGGCTGTAGACTGATATTTGGAGATCATGGGTGTTTGTTGTTGTTCAGTCGCTAAGTCATATCTAACTCTTTGCAACCCCAGGGACTGTGGCACACCAGGCGCTCCTGTCCTTCACCATCTCCCGGAGTTCGCTCAGATTCATGTCCATTGAGTTGGTGATGCTATCTAACCTCCTCCTCCTCTGCCACTCCCCTTCTTTTGCCGTAAATCTTTCCCAGTATCAGGCTCTTCTCCAATGAGCTGGCTCTCTCTTCGCATGGGTGCTTGGGTATCAGTAAAAGAACAAATTTCTAATCAAGGAGACATGATGTACTTTGTGTGGATCTCAGAGTTTTGTGTGACTTCTGGCCATCAGAACCATCATCTTAATTCTCTGCCTCTGGTTCACGGAATTTGCAGGCAATGCTTTATAGCTGCTGATGCCTCTGGGAATGCTGCTCCCATGGCTACACCATCCTGGCTATCCCTGTTTATCTTGTCAATGACTCCAGTTTGTTTTGGAGGTGACAGCTTGTATACCTATTTTTCAATCCTTTGGAAGTTTTAATATTGTCAGCTGAGCATGCCTACTCTTCTATAAGCCACTTGAATAACCACTCTGCTCTCTAAATATAAAACACACACAAACACACACACGTGCATGACAAGTCACGTGATAAACTTTGACTCTTAACAATAAATACAACAGGAATAAGTAAATTTGAAAACTCATAAAAGATTCAACAGCAATGAAGATGTTCCACAGTTTAGTATTTAAGACTATGGTAGGCAATCATGACTCAGTCTTACTATTGAGTGTCAAGTAGTAGAGCTCATATATTTTTGTTCTTTAAAATAGCAAGAGCATATGGCCTTGTAATAAGCATAAGCCATGTTATCTCGCAAGGCACTGTCCAATGTCATTTCAATTAAAAATTACCTGGACAAGATAAAACAGCTCTCAATTTGACTGCCATTCTGAATATATGTTGAGTCTCACACTTTTTTCACAGCCATCTGATAAATTTCACATTTCATGAGAAAAACTATAGTATAACTCACTCCACTGGTTTTTAAACAAGTCTGAAGGATACAATGTAGTAACCAGCATTAACAGTTGGATATGGAGGATATCAAACATAACATTTGCTAAAGTCTAAGACTCCTCTGTTCATATTGGATGAATTATAGTATTTGGTTATTAAATATTTTCATTGTGCTTAGTCACTCAGTTGTGTCTGACTCTTTGCGACCCCCTGAATATAGCCTGCCAGTCTCCTCTGTCCCTGGGGATTCTCCAGGCAAGAATACTGGAGTGGGTTGTCAAGCTCTCCTTTAGGATATCTTCCCAACCCAGGGATTAAACCCAGGTCTCCTGCATTGCAGGCAGATTCTTTACCATCTGAGCCACCAGGAAGCCCTGGTATAATATTTTTAATACACTTCATTTGCAATGGATCACAGACTCAATAGCCACAAGTTTGAGCAAATTCCGGGAGATAGTGAAGGACAGGGAAGCCTGGTGTGCTGCAGTTCGCAAAGAGTTGGACATGACTTAGCGACTGAAGAACAATAGGTTTTTCCATGACTATCAAAATGCACTTTCTCAGTGACCTTCAGGGTTGTGGTCCATTCAGGAAATGTGAGTTTAGGATAGCCACCTCTGTACTTAGAACAGTGTAGTAGTAGTTCTGAATCTTCTTGCAAATGTCGATTACTGCATCAGGCATCTCTGTCTCAGCTGACACTTTGCTTCCAACTCCTAGACTGCGTCCCCTCCACCACCACTTTTGCTGCAGTTGTTGGGCTGGCTGGTCTGACTAAAAGGCCCCAGGCCTGGAGTCTCACAGGCTGTGTCCCTCCCTAACTTCTGGGCTTGGATGAAATGCTACATCACACAGAATGGAATCCAGCCTTCCTGCATGCACCGGAAGGCTTGCTGACACCACCCAGTAATGTGGTGAGTTAGCTTTCCATGGGGGGTGAACCTTGACTAATAGGAAATAGGAGATGGGGTTGGGGCAGGGACTCAGGCAAGTAGCATCTTCCTACCACAGAATAGTCCAAGATGGGATTCTTTCTTCCAGTCCTTCTGGAAGAGCCCAATTTGCCACGCATTGACCAGCCTGTTTTTGTTTTTCTGAAGTTTTATATGAAGTAGTAGCCAGCCTGGTGACACATTATAGCACGTTGCTTCACCTCTTTCTTTACCTTTGTTGTTTTTCCCCTCGCGATCTCGGTTTTCAGTTTTCACCTCCTGTTATGGACTGAATTGTGTTCTGCACCGCAATCTAAAATTCATTGGTTGAAGTCCTATGCCCAATGTGACTATATTTAGAGATAGGGCCTTGAGGGAGGTGATTAAAGTTAGATGAGGTTGTAAGTGTGGGTCCCTAATCCTTTAGGACTGGTGGCCTTTTAAGATGAGGAAGAGGAGAGCAGCTAAGACAGTGGAACAGAAAGACCTTGAGCTCACCTCTTCTCACAAGCACGCCACAACCACAACTATCTGAGAACAACCATTGATGAAAGGCCTACCAGAAAAGATCTTCTACAGTTAAAGACTTACAGAAGGAACCACAGTGAGACAGGTAGGAGGGATGGACTCGTAATGTAATTAAATCCCATGCCCACCCTGCCACCCGGGTGTGTGTGCATGCTCAGTTGCTCAGTCATGTATGACCCTTTGCGATCCCATGGACTACAGCCTGCAAGGCTCCTTGGTCCATGGGATTTTCCAGGAAAGAATACCGGAGTGGGTTGCCATTTCCTCCTCCAGGGGATCTTCCTGACCCAGGGATGGAACCCAGGTCTCCTGCATTGGCAGGGGAATTCTTTACCACTGGCCCACCAGGGAAGACTGACCTCCAACCCTGGGTGGGCAACTCACAAACTGGATAATAATTATATTGCAGAGGTCCTTCAGTGGGTATGAGAGTTCTGAGCCCCATGTCAGGCTTAGCAGCCTGGGTGGGGCCAAGAAGC